>JAYMTK010003825.1:0-11818 GCA_036897405.1 Pelargonium myrrhifolium | reverse complement strand
ACTTTAAACTGTCTGGTAATGAGACTTTGGAGATGGTGAGGTATGTCCGGGACAGTTGGTTGGCGGTGAGGGAGGCAAACTGGAGGGGGTGGCAGGGGGAGAGGAGGGGGAAGCGAACAACGGAGGGGGCGATGAGATGGTCGAAACCGATGAGGGGTTATGTCAAACTCAACACCAATGTTTTCTGTTTTGGTCTCGACTGAGGTAGTGGTGCAGGTTTGGGCGGCTAAAGATGGCGAGGGAAAGTGGTTGGGAGGGGGTTGGCGGAGGTGTGGAGGTCGTGAGCGGCGGGTCACGATGGTTGAGGCCTTAGCAATCAGGTAGGCTCTGTTATGGGTTCTCGGTCAAGGGTAGAGGAAGGTCGTCGTGGAGGGAGATGCTCTGTCAGTGATCGAGGATGTAAAACACAAGCGTGTTTAAAGGTCAGCGTATGGTTTGGTAATCCGAGATTGTTTGCTCCTTAGTTGGTCTTTTGACGATGTCCAGTTTTCTTTTGTTAAGAGATCGACTAATTATGTAGCGCATGTTACAATGTGTAGTACCGAGCATAAGGCGACTAGGGGCGGGTGGGGTTTTCGGGATTGTCCAGATTTTCTATGTAATGTCGTTCAAGTTGGTTTGATTTAATAATATTACTATTTCCAATCAAATATATATATATATATATATATTTAAGGTTAATTTTTTAGACTTATTTCATAAATAATAAAAAAGACTTATTAATCAATTACATTATAAGTGGGTAAATGATAATCAAATCCATTTTAACGAAAATCGGATCAGACATAGTTATTATTAGCGCAATAGATTTTAACAATATTTCATAATCAGGTCGTCTATGATGTTTTTTTCTTCTTTAATATCTTTTTTTTTTCTTATTTAAACCATGGGGTTTCATAGCGGATTTGTACTTTCGCGGTTGACAAATTTTAACTTGTTTGACCACATCCAGATTAATGTTCATTCAAGATTTGTTCACTAAGTTAAAGATTTCACCTCTCCCCAAACATGTGTTGAGTGTATATCGAAGCCGAGACATTTTCTCACTCATGCAATCTGTATTAACCAACTGCGTCACCTCCATTAAAATTTAATATATTTTTCATGCTTGAGAAGGTGGAAAAAATAGTGGTGACAAGAGCTGCTAAAAAAGGATGATACAAGAGCTGCAACTTAGAAGTCACAATATTTTGTACCAACCACAACTTTTTAATTTATGACAAAGCCTAATTGACAATCTCTTAAAAAATGAAGCAGTTCTACTCTCTTCTAATTCATCTACAATTAATACTATAGAGCAATGAATCTGAGTCAATTTCATTAACTTCAGACTCATTGAAAACTACAGTTTGGCACTACATGCCCACAAATTTATTGCAGTAAATATTAATTTTAATTCGTGATGTGTCAAACCTTAATATAATTAGTATGCTCTGCGAAAGCAAAAATTAACCAAATATTAACATCAAGATCCATAACAATACAGTCTTAACAAAAAAGTGAATAACACACTCGTTTCATGTAACTGAATTAAAAATGTCAATTTTAAACTAATTTATTTACATAAAAACTAAATAATTGAGTAACAATCATTACTTCTTTAACTGATATTTTTTTCTTGCAATATTATCCATCGGTTCTTCTTCAAAGTAAGTTTTCTTTTTTTTTTTTCCTTTTCAAAAAAACAAAACAAAATTCAATCATAATAAAATGAAGAAACAAAAATGAAAAATTATTTCCAACTAGTCATTTATGCAAAAGGAAAGTGTTCAAATTCAAATCGAATTACAATACCACCTAACGTTGAGGTCTAATTTGGTCAGCTCCAAAGAGGAAAATAAAAAAGAGTTGTGGGTCCATAATATTTTTGTCTCTTTTCATTTGTTCTAGTAATATCCTCTTCATATATATAATTAGTAATAGATTGCATATCCATTATTTTAGTGCAAATTAATTACTTAAATAGTTATTTCATATTCAGTTACGTCCTTATTAAAATAATATAAAGTTAGATCAAATCAGAAAGAAAAAAAACATTTCATCATGAAACTCCTATTTAAGAAAATGACATCCATGATCCATCAAATTGTACGAAAATATCAAAAGTATTTTAACGTAAATATTAACTATTTCTTTTGTTGATTTAGTATTGAATTTTATTTTTGTTTCTACTTGGTCCTCAAATTACCTATTACAGTATCATTTTAGTTTGGTCCATTAACAATAGTATTTTGTTTCAAATAGTAGTGTCATCAAATTAAGTTGATGTGTTAATTTTTTTAAAAGAAATTCGTTGACGTGAGCACTAAAATTAACTAAATTTTTAAATGAAATTATTTTAAAACACAATTGTATAATTGATGAACTAAATCTAAATCAATTAAAATTATCTAACTAAAACACAATTGTCACATCAGTTTAGTTTGGCAACACTGATACGAATGAGATTAATTTAAATAAAATCATATAGTATATTTTTTCTTTTGAACAAAAAGGCACAAAAAGTGCCAACTTCATTAAAAAGAAATTTTTTGGTACAACCAAGATTAGAAGTACATCAATTCGCCTAGCAAACAATACTAAGTGAATTAATGAGCCTAATCCTAACTATAACTCCAGTCTACTTAAGGCCAACACTGGTATTGTCAGGGCCTATCCCTTTAAAACTGGTTCATAAGAACTGAACATTCTTCTTTAGATGAGTGGTTACGAATGACATCTCCTGAGTCTTTAAGGCACAAGATCTTACCACAGGACCAGATCCAGCCCGAGAAGGATCACTCCTCCTTCCGGGTGTGTTCACCCGAGATTTGTCTGTCTTCCCCATCCATCTCCTCCTCCGAAATCCCGTCCATACCTTTTAGGATGGAGTCTTCTGGTGATTTTACCCGCGCCCTTTTTTGAGCCACGATCCTTACTCCATCTCTATTCTCCATGACACCTAGTAGCTTTGTCTCAATAATCAGGTCATTGTTCACCCTGGCCACCTAATCGGAAATTTTACAATTTTTCCCGCGCAGCCATTTGTGCATAAGTCAGGCTCACCTTCTTTACTGAGGCGCAGAGTAGATCCCGACCTCTTCGGTTAATCTTATAGTATATTTTGAAACTAAATTAGCCATCAACTTCAAAATAAATAGTTATCAAATTAAGCATTTATTTTTTGTTGTTGAAAATTAAGCATTTTCCTATTTTAATTAGTTCTGGAGTAAAAATTATTTGTTCTCTCCACCATTATTGTTTAGCCACGTGTACTGTACAATCCGTAAATATTGCATGTCAGCGACGCCACGTCAGCACTGTCTGTGAGCGTTTTATATAGTAGCTGTCGCTGCTAGCCAAAGCCTCAGCGTTCTTCGTAAGGACGAAACAGAGAGTTACGTATCTGGAAATCGGCAAGTTTCTTTCTGGGCTCCAAGATTCTAATCCTCCGAGCTCAGCTATGGCGACACAGGGTTTTGTGGCGTATCTTCTCACCGGTTTCTCTCTAGCCGTCCTCTCCGTGCAACTCGTCACCCACCTAAACGATGAGAAACAGAGCACTCTGTTTTCCAATCCAAACGTATCAGCTACCGAAACAGTTTGGCCGGTTCGATTTCTTCTTGTCTCCTCATCTTGATTGGTTGTGTCATATGTGGGTATTTTTCTTTGTTGATTTTGGGTTTTGGGTTTTGCAGGAATTGGAGTTTAGTTGGAGAATTGTGTTGGCGACTGTGATTGGGTTTCTGGGTTCTGCTTGCGGAACTGTGGGTGGGGTTGGGGGAGGAGGCATTTTTGTTCCTATGCTCACTCTGGTTATTGGGTTCGATACCAAATCTGCTGCTGCTCTTTCTAAATGTAAGCTTGTTAAAGATTGGATTTTTAGTTTTTTACTGGTTTGGGCTCTGTTTTTTGGTACTTTTGTGGAGCAATTGTGTGTTTGGGTTTGTGGATTGATGCAGGTATGATAATGGGGGCGTCGACTTCATCGGTTTGGTACAATTTGAGAGTGCGTCATCCAACAAAGGAAGTGCCCATTTTGGACTATGATTTGGCTCTTCTGTTTCAGCCTATGCTTATGCTTGGCATCACAGTTGGTGTTGCTTTGAGTGTTGTGTTCCCTTACTGGCTCATCACTGTCCTCATCATCATTCTCTTCATGGGTATGCTAAAAAAAATCCAATCTTTTCACTACCCAGATCATGATTAATGAATGGGTTTGTGTTTTTTACAATTCTGCTATTTGGGTTTTGACAAAACATGATTTGCCCTTTCTGGGTTGTGTTTGGAATCAGGGACATCATCTAGGTCTTTCTTTAAAGCCATTGAAATGTGGAAGGAAGAGACTATTTTGAAGGTTAGTTTCTGTAATTGATGGAGTATAAGATAATTTATAATTTTAGTCAGATTTTGATCTGAGATCCTTTGCAGAAAGAACTGGAAAGGCCACAAGGAGTCAACTCTCACGGCGAACGTAAGTGATTTGAATTTGAAAATGAAAATTTGAGATTGATCTCTTCATTCAGTACAGGAATTCATGAGGTCTATTGTTGTTTCACAGTTCTGATTGACACAGAATATGAACCTTTGTCTCCTAGGGAGGAGAAGACAGCAATGGTGAGTGAAATCTGTTTTTGAATTCTTCATTTTTCAATGTAAGAGGAATTGAATTAACTTGTTTCTTTTTCATCAATCAGCAAATATTTTGTTTTAACCTTAGGTGGAAAAGGCTTTTGGTGCTCATAGCTGTATGGTTTGTGTTCCTAGTTCTTCAAATCTTCAAGGCAAGTCCAAAAAAACATGTCCAATTCATCTCTCTCTCTCTCTGAAATTGTTGAAATGGTTTCAATTATTTGATACTTTTGTTTTATGCAGAATGATGTAGTGACTTGTAGCACATGGTATTGGGTGCTTTTCTGCTTACAGGTATGAAGTTTTCTACAATACCATGTTTTGTTGCTTGCTGTTTTGTGGGTTAAGTTACTCAAAATTTTGGCATTTCTTTGTTTGTTTCAGTTCCCTACAGCATTTGCTGTATTTGGATATGAAGCAGTGAAGTTGTACAGAGAACACAAGAAGAGAATGAGCACAGGAAATACAGAAACAATATGTGAGGCTTCAATAGAGTGGACTGCATTGCACATTACATTCTGTGCACTCTGTGGCATCTTAGGAGGCACAGTTGGTGGCTTGCTTGGTTCCGGCGGAGGATTTATTCTCGGACCTCTTCTTCTTGAGATCGGCGTCATCCCTCAGGTTTGAACATTATCCCCAATCTTCGTATCCCAATGCACGAGACTCCGACCATTTTAGAGTCTAGAGATGGTCATTTATGTACGCAGTCTTCTCCCTAGTTCTACACATAAGTTGCCTTTTTACTTACAACTTGTGACCTCAAGATCACAGGACATCGTCCCTCAAGTTTGAACATTCTCCCCAATATTTGCATCCCAATGCACGAGATTCCGACCATTTTAGTCTTGTGACAAAAGATGCTTCTTTACTCCAAGGCATCGTTCCTCAAGTTTGAACTTATTTACATCTCACCACACGAGACTCTGTCCATTTTAGAGTCTGGAGATGGTCATTTATGTGAGTAGTCTTAGTGTTCTTCCTAGTTTTGCACATAAGATGCTTTTTGACTCCAAACCTTGACCTCAAGGATACGAGACAACCTAGTGATTGTTACGTAAGCATCTTTAACCATAATGAACCCAATTTACATCAGCGGGAGTAGACATTGTTATATCTCGAATTGTAGACTATTAGTGAACATGCACCTATCGATATGAGCCTAGAAAGCTCCAAAACTACTGAATTATGAGCAACAATTGTGTTTCATGTGTATAGGTTGCTAGTGCAACTGCAACATTTGTGATGATGTTCTCGTCCTCCTTATCCGTCGTCGAGTTTTATCTGCTCAAGAGGTTCCCAATCCCTTACGGTATCTATACATACACTCTCTTTTCACTTCACTTTAACTCGTTTGAAACAACATTGGCATAATCTGAATTTCTATGCCAGCTTTGTACCTCACATCAGTGTCGATTTTAGCCGGCTTTTGGGGACAGTACTTCATAAGAAAAATAGTTACAATACTGAAGAGAGCTTCAATCATCATATTCATATTGTCTGGTGTCATATTTGCAAGTGCTGTCACAATGGGTAAGTAAAAATCTTGTCTTTTGTTCGATATTGAAATAACAAAACAAACTAAACAAGATCGTCTTTTCAGGTGTTGTTGGTATTGAAGAGAGCGTCAAAATGATACGCGATCACGAGTTTATGGGATTTTTAGGATTTTGCAGCAGTCAATGATCTTTGGCAACAAACTGCAGTACTGAAAATTACAAGATTAATGTGGATCATTTAATTTTACAGCTAAAACCACATGTTGTTTGGTCAATTTCGAGTTGACCAAACCAAAATCAAACCAGAAATAAATGGTGTGAACTGTCTGTGTATTATAGCATTTGTTATATAGGCTTATAGCTGGTTGTGACTTGTGAGTGATATTATATAGGGAAATTAATGTTGGCCAATTTCAAGTTGACCAACAAAAACCAGAGTGTTAAAAGAAAAATAAAGAGTACTGTGAATCATTTGTATCAGCTTGTTTCATTATTTCTGAGTGTTAGTTTCTGGCTGACACCAGTGTATCACAATAATAAAATGGTGTGTGAATTGAACAATGTGTTTTATCATGTTTCATTACTTCCTTTTCTTTTGGCTCAAGTTGCAACATTTTGTTCTTTTCTACTACTGTGAATTTGCATGGGTTTCTGGTCACCAATCGGAAAAAAAAAAACTTTAAAATTGAATTCATAAACTGAACTTGCTCTTAAAATCATTTGACATTTTATGAATTCAGTTTTGTAGTATGTTACTTATACATAAATTGTAAATACTATCCTTACAATAATTTAGTATCATCTAACTTTATTGTAGTACTTGATAATAAACATTATATATAACATACCAACTACTGTAACTCATTTTTAATATTTTTTTTAATAAAAACAATATCACTTATTTTGACACGGAAAAATTATGTTTTTAAATAACATGTCAGTCAGATAGGTAGGGTGTTCACGATTTAAGTTCAAATGACAAGAGTTATGTTCTTTGCTATAAAAAATGTTAGCAAGTTGATGTGGTATATTAATTTGAAAAAAAAAAAAAAAAAGTTGCATGACAACTTATTACAAACTACAAGGTGAGACTAGCAAAATTAGGATAATATGGGTCATAAAAAGTATAATTTGAGATTATGAATTAAAATCAAAATTTCGTCAAGTCTAAGAGCAAAATTATTTATGACAACGTGACAGTTTGTTGATACAATGGTTGTTTATTTGATACATCAGGTTACATCTGAGAAAGACAGAATTAATTTTTTTATTTTTGTATATGCACCAATTCACATTTTGTATATATAGTATAGAAAAATGAGAAAATGATGGTGAGTGTTGACAAGGTTTGAATTTGTTTGTTTTCATGTGTAGTGAATTGTCATTGTAATAAACACCAAACTTCACTTCCGTGGCTTACAATACATTACAAGGATTAGCAAATTTGCAAGAAGCTCACAACTCACTTTACAACCATTATTCAATTCATAACCTATCAATTACGTTATGCTGCTATTAATTACTACTAAAATCACATATCACTACTCATTTATTTATATAATTTGTGACTAACTATACAATTGACCATGAAGTAATTTTTTATTTGAAGAACAGACCTTACTAGTAAGTACTATTAGTTGCTTGTAGTAGCTATACACACGTGTAAAAAGAATTTATAAATTAAAAAAAAAAAAAGAATTATACATTTGTTCCAAACCAGGTGGTCAGTCAGATGAATCAACCAACAACCCTTCCTAGTACAAAGGTTTGACCATTAGGAAACACATTGCTACTGAATCTTAAATCTGAGATCTTAAATAATTCTTCATGATTGATTTGATTAATTAAATTTCACTCATTTTACAATGAAAAAGAATATTACAAGTCAACCATTGGACCACAACATGCTCTGCTAATGCATTTGCAATCAATGAACATAAAAAAAAAATTGAAATCAGTGCCATTGAATATAATTTAGGCTTCCTTACAAACATGATATACAAACAGAATAGGTGATTCCCAAATCTGATGTAGGTGAAAATGTAACTTCCAAGTTAACTCTTTCAATAATCAAAACATTCTATTTTGGGGATTTGATACAGAGAATGGTGCAAAAAATGGTAATGCATTATTCCTTTTTTTGGTTCATAAAATCATTATAGATAATCAAATCAATTCTCGTTAGTTTATGTCACAAAAGAACACGCGTCAAGTAAAAATAAGTGCGTCGCCATCGTGTTCAGCAGTTTAATTCACAAGTGTGTGAATGTGTTATGTGATTGGTTGAGAATAATGTAGAGCTCAAATGTGGCCATCTTGATTGAATTACAAACTGAGTTGCTTAAATTGTGCGTGATGCGTCACTTAAATGAGAACAAAATCACATTGACCGTGGGTCGAGAAAAATGTTCCATGTACTTAAATAGGCCAAATGGATCAAATTAATTGTGTTGGTTGATGACAGACACGACCATGTGGACTGGCTTGCCCACGGCCATGCGTCAGACACAGTCGTGCGCCACCTCAGCACAACACAACTAGTTCGTTATGTTAATTTTCTATAGTCTATTTTTTGCCCAAATTTGATAATTGATAAAAATCAACCGCTTGCCCAACAAAGTGTTTGTTACTGACAATATTTCTAAACTAAATTAATTAAAATGTCATGAGTTTGTTATATCAAGAGTACAACACATAATGGGGAAAGGGCAGTTCTAACTAACTAATGACTAATCCATAATCTCTAGAAAATGTTTCAAGTGGACAATTATTTGGGGACGGAGCGAGTATTCATTAACCATAACGTAGTTTTAATCTGTATGAGAATTCAACCAAATTTACCCATGATCAATTCAAAAGAGAGCACAAGTCATACCAAGCAGATTTTATAAAGATTAGAGCTAATCTATATGACATATGAATCATCAACAAGAATATATCCCACATGGAAGAACATGCAAGAACTTAAAGGCTAGAATCTTACTTAAATGAACTAGATGTGACCGCACCTGAGGATTTACTACCGGATTGAGGATCTTTGAGCGGTTTAGAATCTGTATTGATGGCAATTTTTCTCACTCCAGCTTCCATTGCTTCCCTCGCAACCTTCTCCATTGTTTTCACTGAAATGGACTTGTCTGGAGCTTGATTTTCAATGGAAGGCATAGATGGTTCCAAAAGACGAGGGCCTGAATTGATCCAAGGATGAAGAAGGCACTGTGCTGCAGTTGGTCGCTTCTCGGGGACAAAATCAAGGATAGGAACTAGGAAGTCAGCCATGTCATTTGCATCTTGCTCGTTTAATTCGTACTTTTCTATTAGAACCTTATTTAAGGGCCAGAAGCGCAAGCGCCGAATGTGCCTCAAATCACCATATCTATTGAAGAAGTCGCGGGAATAGCGGCCACTCAATGCAATCTGAGTATACTCAATGTTAGACATAACTCACTTATGAGGTGAATTTTTCGTAAATGGAGGGAAACAGAACTTTCTAACCTTCCGGGGCATCATTCCAAGAAGCTCCATCATCAGTGCTAAGTGGTCCTGTAACAGAGGGAAAATTATAAGGGTCATACATGATTGAGACAATAAAGGTGAATTTACAGCGTTTTTAAGCAGACACACTATATTTATTTATACACAACTATTTTTATTTCAGATATGGTAAGGGCTCGTAAAATGCAGAAATTATATTCACAAACTAATATTGAGTTCACCATTCACATAACAAGGCAGATGATTAAAGCAAATCAATCACACAAAAAACAGAAAGAAATATTTGATAGCTTATCAGTTAAAAGAGTAAAAGTTGTGATACTTTTGGGAGTGTTTTCAAATGCATAATTGAAGCAGAAAGTTAAATTTCAATGAACTCAGAAGAGTTACATCCATTGTCCTGCCTATTGTTTCTTCACGTGTTTTACATGCCCAAATAGATGACTAACTACACAGCACCATAGCTAACTAAAATATTCTCATTGAGATCAACATTACACCATTTTTTTACTTTGAAATGACAATTAGCAAGAATATATTGGTCTGGCAATTCATCAACTGCTGCCACCTCTAATTTGCAATAAATCCGAGTACAATAGTGAGAGACTGCTGGCTGTACTGATTTATGAATTCCAGGGTATTTGCCAGATAACACAAGGACAGTATAGGAAATAAGAGCTTCATTGCTTCAAGTACAAGCAATGTCCATATAACAAAAAAGAAAACCTTCTACTCATTCAAGAAAAAGCCCGGAGCTACCACTAGTGAAGGATTTACCCATTATATCAGTAAGAATTTTTTATCAGTAAGATTTTTTTTCCATAGGGTTCCAAAAGGAAGAATCTTTAACAGAGTAGTGCTATTGGAGAAAAGCTTGATGATAACTGTTGCGAATTTCATAAGAACCACATTCCCACAAAGAGCACTATGAAGATGGGGAAGAGACCCTAAAGAAGCTGAGTGTATATGATCATATAAAACGGATCTCTTGCTGAAGTGCAATAGATTCATAAATTTGCATTTTTGATAAAAGATGATGATCTGGTTTTGGTTTTGGTTTTCCAATGTAACACTGACAATTGTTTTGCGTTTAATGTATATGTAGGGTTTAGATAGAGCGCTCAGATAAAGCAATTCACTGCAACCTTAGGCCTTAGCTGTCTCTGCTCCATTTCAGTAAAAGTAAGCTATTTTCCTGTTGGCTATGTGATGGGAATAAAATACTACGATCAATCTTAGATTCTAGTCTAACAAAATACAATTAAAACTCCATTTGCATTGTAAGTTATACTATATTTATGTGAAACAGCAAGTTCTCTATCTAGGCAAATATTTTGGTTAACACTGCAATGTAAGAAAATCACAAAATAAGTTTTGCAACCAGCTATCAAGGTAAAAAAAATACTGTTCCTAGTGTTCCTAGATTTAACACGTTCATAAGCCAAAAGGTGTAACAGTGAACATAAATCTGAATTTGTAACTATGACAATTGTCGCAATATCACAAAAATGAAAACATATGCAATGCCAGAAATATTAATTGTTCTGAAACAGCACTCATACCTCATCCCTGTCAAAGTTGTCACCACTGTGAGGATCAAAGAGAACATCACCAGTTGCAAGCTCAAAACATATACAGGCAAAGGACCAAAGGTCAGCGGAAGTAGAATATTTTGAACCCAGAATGACCTCAGGGCACCTATACTGTCTTGTCTGAATATCACTTGTAAACTGTTTGTATGTCCAGCATGCATTCCCAAAGTCAACTAATTTGCACTTCAGGTCAGCCGATGCCAATAATTTTTTCCTTGCGGAGCTACGACTGCTTTTACTACCCTGACTTGCTTGCTCAGCGCCTTTTGTTCCATCAGCATCTGATAACCTATTCGTAGTACCAGAAGTAGTAGGCTGATCTTCAGCACAACCAACATTTGATTTTGTATTGATTGAAGAATCAGCAGCACCAGATATTTCAGGATCTGTCTCAACTTCCACAGAAGCCTCCTTAACCACACATCCCTGAGCAGCTTGCTTAGCCTTCCTCCTAATATCCTTCTTCTGATGTTTAGCCAAATCTCCATTTGAAGCCTTTGCAACCAAAGACTCAAATGCCGTTTTATCCTTCCTATTTGGAAGAATGAGAGGAACACCTGATTTTCGGGGATCCTTGGCTGGGTCTATCATTGATAATAACAAAATATTCTCTGGCTTTAG
>JAYMTK010003824.1:0-11818 GCA_036897405.1 Pelargonium myrrhifolium | reverse complement strand
TAACGTGCATGATTGAAAATCAAATATTGTCACATAAAATGATCATTACAAATGACAAATTGTACAGTTTATTCGTACAAAACAAAGAACCATCTATCTATTTTTCAAGCAGACAATAAGGTAAAAAATTTGAGCAACACATGAACAGCATTTTGGGCTGCCAAGGCTGCAAATGTAGCAGCTTCATTGGAAGCAGCAGAGCCACCACCAGCCAAATCAGATAGAGCTCTAATAGCAATAAATGGTGTCCTTTGCTGATAACAGACAAGACCAACTGCAGCACTTTCCATGTCTATTGGAGTTATATTGAACTTTGTAAACAAAAACTCTCTGTACGCCCTATTGTCCACAAACACATTCGCGCTCACGCCTCGTTTGATCCTTGTCACTATTGGCGTTCGGGGTAGGCACGTCGCGTTCACACATCCGTTCAACTTAGTCCCCTGCATACCAAAAACCCCAACTCCATGAACAATTTTTTATTTTTTTTCAACAAGTTTAACGAGTCAACAAACTACATTACCTGGAGTTTTTTCGCAAGAGCAAAGTAATGTTTGTCAACGGGGACCCAAAACGCGTGCTGCCTAACTTCGGGAACTCCATCAACGGGGAAAATCTCCTCCGGTTGATACCAAACATTGTTCAAAAGGTTGTCATTAGGTGTAGTCCCGGATTTGGTATCATTGTTGTAGTCCGAAAATTTTAGGTAACCAATGTTCCTTGTGTAGTCTCCGCTAGACTCTAAGGCTAGTTCATCATCAGGCCCGTCTCCATACCTCTGATAACACGAATGCCTATTTTATACTATGTGTAACACGAATGTGCCCGAAAGAGAAATGAATGGAAAGCAATTGTTACCTGCCAGTTCCAAAGGCCGGTATGAGCCCAATACTGAGGGATTGTTACGTCCCCTATCTCGAGTTGGGGATTTGCATTTCCAGCAATACCGTAATGCAGGACACCTTTCACATGGAACAGACTCAGCAATAACTGTGTGGCTATACCAGCATTCAGCTGCACAAGAAACAAAAACCGAAAAGCGAGTTCTTAAACTAGTGACTATGGTAGTAACTAAAAGGCTTGGAAAGTTAGTGAAATCAATGCACATACCATGCCCAAACCAGTCATGACAATGATAACATTTTTGTTCTCAACCCGACCAATTCGAAACCTTCTTCCTGCTCATGTGGAAATATCAGAAAACACGACATGATCATTAAAGTAACATTAGCAAATTTCAAAAGCCCTCTTTTCTCACATTCTATTTTTTTCAGGACGATCAACAAATGACAATATGTTGCACGAATACGAATATGGAATCCGTAGATACGATACAAATACGAAATATGTAATTTTTTTTTTGTCAAATTCACTAGTGGCATGAGATCAGGATTGTTCGTACAAAACAAGTAAAAAAGTTAAAGGGACCAAGTAGGGTTGTGATGTAAAGTGGGTCTTTTATCATTAACTAAAACCATGAAAATTCACAATTTTCATCAGAAACTTGTAAATGAACGTACCCATTTCATCAAAAAGACCCACTTCCGGTTCATGTGGAAATATCAGGAAACACCACATGATCATTGAAGCAAACACAGCAAACACACAAAAAAAAAACCCTCTTTTGTCACATCCTATTTTTTTCCAGGACAATCAGCAAATGACACTATGTTGCACGAATACGAATACAGAATACGATACGATACAAATACGAAATATGCACAGATAAATGAAGAATGTACCTGCAAAATCCAAGTAAGGGAGCATAGGATGAGCAACAAAGGCCGGAGATTGGAGAAGAGGGTTCATCTCAAAAGAGTTGGGAACCACAATACCCAAAAAAGGAGATTCCTTGTTAATTCTATGGATTGCTCTCAAGTCATTTTGAGAAACTGTGGCATGGGTTTTGTTGCTCACACCCAAAATTAGAAAACCCAATAACCCAATCCAAGTCCTGAAATGCACAGACATTTTGTTGTACCTTCTATTTCTGTCTCACTCTCCACCACCTGATCCAAGTTCTTTTCAATGGTGGTTTAATTTGTGTGTGTGTCATTGTGTATATATAAATATAAATAATAGTGAAAATTGACAAGTAGATTGATCATTGATCAGTGAGAGATTGAGAGGGACACGAAACGTGAATCCCAAAAAGGAAGAACATCGACATGAGATTTGAATATTGAACCATTCAAGCATTCATATCCAAATCATTAAATGACACATTATATATATGTAGTAGAAAATTGTTACGTCCAATCATAATCTGACAACTTAAGATATACAAAGGAGGAAGTTATAGATGTGGACTGCTTTTCCAAGTCAAATATCAAAAACTAGGGTACGTAGCACTCAAAACCAATACTATATTGAAGATTCTGATTGGAAGATGAGGACACATATATCCACATTACATTATTTATGGCCAAAACCATTAAACCAGCAGAGACCACACAAGTACACTACCAAATAAAAATAACAGCTAGCTAGTTGTTTCGACAAGTTGGCTAAATTAATAGATATATATGTACTCTTATGACCAGTAATCAAACAGAAATCGAATCGAACAAGATCTCTTAAAACTACTAATTGTTACGGTAAAATAAAACAAACAAGATCTCTGAATCTCTCTACTCTCCACTGAAGTCTAAAATCTCTGCATTAAAATCACCCCCTCCTAAAAGGCCAGCATAGAATGTGAAAATTTAATTATTTAAGTAACGAACCAAGAATGTATTGAATTTCAGATTATTTAACTATTTTAATGTTCTATATTTGGTATAATAAATATAAATAAATAAATAAATAAATAAAAGCAAATTTTTGGTTAGAATGAAAAATTGTCATGTTGATAAGCGATTATATTTTTTAGGTATTAGAACAAGTTTTTCGGCTATTCTGTAAAAAATTCAAACGAGAACGAGAACAAAGTACTGTTTGGCCATCTTGATCATGGTTGTTAAAAATTTCGATTTACGATACGATTTACGATTCAAAGGTTAAAAGATTCAAAATTATGTTTGAATTTTGGATGACATGAATTTGGCATGAATCTTCTGATTCGAAGGTTAAAAGATTCAAAATCATGTTTGAATTTTGATTCATCCGATTCAAACGACTCGGAATATGTAAAGTTTTGAAGAAGCTCAACCCATGAATTTTTTTTTTTCCTTTTTATGATTTCTGTGAAGAAGACGAAGCAATTTCCGCTTCTATATAAAATGGAAACTAAACAAAGTATAGGCTTAAAACTAAATTATCACATGAGAGTTACACGGTGGTGTCGTAGTAACTCTTGGACTCATATATGTTTTAGCATATCATCATTATTGCAGCAAAAAGTCGGTGACTGCTTAGACCTATTTTAGTTGTTCCAAGTTGATGATGCACAAAAAGTCGGGAATAAATTCCACCTATGAGGGGCTTACACGTGGCTAGGCGACTAGTCAAAGAGTCAGCATAAGCCACAGGTCAAAGAGACTCGAAAACTCGAGACCCGAATTGAGGGGTCTCGGAGGTCCAAGAGGCGTGGGTTGAGAAGGCCCGGCCAATGGGCGAAGCCTAGTGCAGAAGAGCCCAACCAAACATGCCACCTCAAACAGCCCAAGAAAGACAAGTAACTTAAGGCGGGAAGCCCATGACAAGAGGTCGCCAGAGGCAGGAAGCCCAAGGCAGAGAGGCTACCTGGGGCTTGAAGCCCAAGGCAGGAGGCCCAGGAAGTCAAAAGGCTCCCATCCAAGGAGGAGGGGTCGACCCCCTTGACCTGGACGCCAACCACTCGACCAAGGAAGGCCCAAGTGGCTGGCCCTAGGGAGCTGGGCGCCCCTGCTGGGTACAGATCCAGCAGGGGGCTTAGCAGACGGGTCCCACCTCATAGTTTCAACCAATCAGGACGTGACACGTGTCAGGTAAACCTGGGCTCTATAAAAGGAGCTCCAGGACATCATTTACAGGTTCGGTCAATTTACTTGTCAAAACTAGAGAGAAGAGCACGAAAGCACCATTCAGGTTGTTCTTTGTGTTCTTCGCTAAATCAATCAGTCATAAACTGGTTCGATCTGAAAACACAAGTTGGAAACTTTACAACCCCGTTTGTGGTAGAGATACTTATTCTCACGCCGGAGGCGATATCCCAAACCCACATCCGGGAATTCGCTTAACGGTGTGCTTTGTTCGCAGGCTCCAAGTTACCGGACCCAGGCCCTGCTCCACCCCCCAAATTCGATTCCAAGCAGACAGGCAGCCCGGACCCATCATCCTACTCCTTACCTTGACATACGGAAAAGAAGACTAGGACGACATCGTATTGTAGTTTGACTTGGCCTTAGAAAAAAGGGTCATATCACAAGTATTTTGGAATCATTTTAGTAGAAATTATTTTTCATCTTCGTATCATTCTTATATTTATTCTATAATTTTTTATATATTTAAAATCAATATCCATACATGTTTGAATCTTGCGATTCGATACGATTCACGATTCACAAAATTCTCTCTGCGGTTCATGATATGAATCCCAATTTAACAACCGTTATCTTGCCCTCACTCGTAGATGTTGGTTAGAAGCCCCAACCGTTTTTATTTATGCCACAAAAGTGTTAGGCAGTTGTGGGGGCTTTGAATAGGTTGGTAAGTGGTGCGGTGTCGGTGGCCATTGGCCAAGCAATGGACTTGGTCTCGGCCTCCTTGCCTCAAGCAGGTGGGTGGTCTGAGAGTTTATGGGGTAGTGTTGGGGGTAGTAGGCGGTGTTCATGACCGCAAGAGAAGACATTATCAATCCGTGAGGCACTTAATTGAGTTGTGAAACGGGTTGACAAGAACTTGTGATTGAGTCTGACGTGTTTCTAGTTGTTGAAGTTCCACAAGGTGGAGGGGAAGACACCAGCGTCTTTAGTCTGATTAAGTGGGCTCATGCTAAACAATCTTGGATGATGGAACTGATGGCCCTCCGAGTAATGTTCGAGAGTGATTTATAACAAATATTTAAGTGTTTCATGTTGAACGAAAGATTTTTAGTGTCTGATTTTATAAATTTCTATTCAAACAACTTGTTTAAGTGTTTTAATTGTTTGTATGGTTTTGTTTTATATGAACAAATTACTATATACAAAGAATGAAGTTAGAGATATGGACGAGTTTTCAAGTCAAATATGAAAAACTAGTGTACGTAGCACCCCAAACCAATACTATATGGAAGCCTCTGAAACACCAAACCAGAGCTATAGTTGTTTCAACAAATCGGCGAAATTAGATAGATATGATTTGGCAAAAGAATTTAGCTTTAGCTTGCATTTCAATCTATTGTGTTATATATTGGGCTGTAACAACTTGGACCCATCTGGATGATATGAATCTGGACCTGTTTTTGTGGCTCATTTGAAGTTGGATACATAAAGTTTAGCTAAGCCCAACTCATTATATTATTTTCAAAAATAAACAATAAATGCA
This sequence comes from Pelargonium myrrhifolium, assembly GCA_036897405.1. Taxonomy (NCBI): domain Eukaryota; kingdom Viridiplantae; phylum Streptophyta; class Magnoliopsida; order Geraniales; family Geraniaceae; genus Pelargonium; species Pelargonium myrrhifolium. Next base: position 6,370 of record JAYMTK010003824.1, on the reverse strand, counting down.
AGGTTATCCCGTTTTATTGACATGTTAGACAGGTTAAACGAGTTCGACACGAAAACGACTCAACTATTTATAAGCGGGTTTGAGTTGGTCGACGCAAACCCAATTACGTTAAACTCAAACTTGAATTTGTGTCATGTTATTGATCATGCGTGACTCAAATTGCCGGTTCTAGTCACATGATGGTATAATAATATCTTTTTGTAACTTTGAAAAAATTACTACTATATATTTGAATGAAATTAGGTCAATAATGTGATCCACCATATGACGCAACTACTTAAGTGCTTGTTTGTTTCGCTTAGATCACCTCCTGTAAGTTTTGGTAAGTAGGTGATGAAAACTTTAAAGAGCGGGAAGTAGGAGATCCATTAAATCAGTTATGTTTGTTAAATAAGTGACTGAAAGTCACAGGTAAGTAGGGTGTTATGTTTGTTGAAAAATTACGATAAGTCAATTAGAAAGTGTAAATGACCAAAATACTCATGATATTAGTAATTAAATATTTTAATAAATAATAAAAGAAAAATATTGTTTTTTATTGTGATGGGCAATTAGTACTTATATTGATCAGACTCCAAAAAAAAAGGGGGATACAAGTACATGTAACAAACACCATACAGATATACACAGAAACTAAGCCAAAACTGCTAGAGCTTACAGAGCAAAAATGAGAAACCAAAGCTGCACAACACTAGGATCAAAGTTACAGAGCAGATACAAGAGAAACAGGGTTACTCTTCCAATCTTCAAAACAGCAAGAGGCGAAGCATTGAAGTTGAGCTCTAAGCAAACTGAATGTGAAATTTTGGACTTTAAGCAAAATGGATTGAGTCGATGCAGACACACCACGAAAGACAACATCATTCCTAGTTATCCAGATAAACCAGAGCGAGATCGGCCAGATGAGGTTCCAGATTTTCGAGACTAACCTTGGACCTTTGAGGAGGGACGACCATTGATTTAGGAGGGCAGAAATCGAACATGGCAGCACCGCTCCGATTGACCATCAACGAAGGATGAGACTCCAGAAAGAACTAGACCAGGAGCAAACAAGAAGAAGATGGTGACTGTCTTCAAAGCTTTTTTTACAAAAAGAGCAAAAGCACTATCTGATGAGGATGGGGACACCCCTATTTTCCAGAAAACATTTGGTGGGGATGCTGTCCAGACATGATAACCAGCAAACAATTGAATTTTTGGGGGCACCCAAGGTTGCCACAGAAGTTTTGGATTAGCTCTTGGAATAACCACCTGCGAGCTACTTGACAGTTCAAAAAATTTTCTTACTGAGAACGAGCCCTTCCTGTCCGCAAGCCATATAAGCTGGTCCTCCACGTTTTCCCGAATCGAGTGACCCGAGAGAAGGTTCAACAAGGAGAGGAGAGTGTCGTATTCCCAGGACCTTAAGCCTCTCCTAAATTGAATGAGCCAAGGGTTGTCCAAATTCTCAGACGAAAAGAAATGGCACACTGGTTTGTGTTTTGAGATACACAATGAGAAGAGTCTTGGAAAAACTTGAGCGAGCGGAATATCCAAGACCCACGCATCGAGCCAAAACCTGATCCGAGAACCGCATCCGAGGACCCATTTCCAACCTCCAACACCCATTAAGTCTGAGAAGCATTGATCCTTATGAAGATTGATGATAGAGCAAATGGTGGGGGAACAATGTTTTGGGTCGAAACTGCTCAGGTTCCACTCGCACGGGTCCCATCCATACTTGTTACAAATAACCTGCTTCCAAAGAGAGTCCGGGGAAGTTGCAAACCTCCACCACCATTTTGCGAGAAGGCTCATGTTTGCGGCAACAAGAGGCTTGATACCAAGACCCCCAAGATTCTTTTTTGCTATGACCCGAGACCAACTGACCTTACAAAGTACTCGGTTAGAACCCGAGACTCCCCACAGAAATTGCCTTTCGATGGACTCGAGACTCTTGATGATCGCCTTCGGGGTTTTGAAAATTGCCATATAGAAGAGAGGAAGCGATGCAAGCATTGATTTGATTAAGTTGACTCGTCCTCCGAAAGATATATATTTGGTCTGCCATAGCGCAAGTTTGCACTTAAATTTTGCAATCACATCTGCTCAAGCGCTGATTCTTGACGGATTGATGCCAAGTTTGAGGCCCAAATAATTGAGTGGCAGAGATTCAAGTTGGCAGTGCAATATGTCGGCCATGAGAGATGAGGCTGCGACATCTGAGTTTAGACATATCAGTTTAGACTTGCTGTAATTTATTTGCAGCCCCGATGCAAACTCGAAACAAAGGAGAGTGTCCCTAAGGTTTTCAAATTGTTGCTCAAAGTTCTCCGTGTTGAGAAATAGGATAGTATCATCCGCAAATTGCAAGTGAGACAATGATAAGTTCCCAATAGTGATCCCCCAAAATTTTCCTTGTGATTCAACTCTATTCAGTAACAAGTGCAGGGCTTCGCTTACTATAACAAATAGGAAAGGAGAGAGTGGACAACCTTGTTTCAGCCTTTGGGAGACATCGAACGAGTTTGACAGGGATCCATTTATAAGAACCGAGACGGATGATTTTAAGCACCCGAAGATCCATGATCTGAATAGCTGACCGAAGCCCATGGAGAGGAGGCAAAATTCCAAAAAAGACTAATCCACCCTGTCGAAAGTTTGTTGAAAATCGAGTTTAAGAATGACGGATGGGATTTTGCGCTTCTTAAGCATATGGACAATCTCATTGGCTATCATAAAGCAATCCGCTATTTGACGGTCTTTAACAAAAGCACACTGCACCTCACTTATAAGCCCAGGCAAAATTGTTTTAATTCTACCTGACAAAACTTTTGCCAAAATTTTGTAGATGGATGAGACCAAACTGATTGGTCGAAAATCATTAAAAGTCTTAGGAGTTTGCGACTTCGGGATAAGTGCAATGAAAGCCAAGTTTGACCCTTTCCCAAGCTCGGCCGATCGGTGGTAGCTTTGCATGAATGCCATAATATCATTCTTAATAATACTCCAGCATTTTTGGAAGAAGGCCATTGAGTAACCATTGGGCCCTGGCGCCTATGAACCATTCCAGCTAAATAAAGCTCTGCGGACTTCTTCCTTAGAAAAGGGGGCCTCAATTCTTGCTGCATCGGAGGCCGATAGAGATTTAAATTGGAGCCCCAGAAGCTTTGGCCGATCTAATTCTGCACAAGATAGACGGGATTTAAAGAAGCCGTAGGCAGCAGCTTTGACTGACTCAGGTATATCATATCTGGTTCCGTCCACTTCAATGTTTACTATGCGATTTTCGAATGATCTTAGGCTTGCGGACCGATGGAAGAACGCAGTATTCCTGTCACCCTCGGACAACCAAAGAGCCCTAGATTTTTGCCTCCATAATGAGGCGTGCTCTGCTTGCTTCCGGAGTAGAAGAGACTGAAGTTCCACTTTATGGTTAAGCTCAGAGTTGCTGAGAGTTCTCGATTCACCAGCCACGTCAAGACGATTGATCTCTGACTCAATCTCTGAGATCTTGGTCTGGATGTTACCAAAGATGTGCTTTTTCCAGTACTTTAGGTCAGATTTAAGAAAGTTGAGTTTTTTTCCAGAGTTTATAACGGGCCTTCCCCTCCACATCATATAAAGCCCATGCGGATTCGAAAATAGGCGTGAATAAAGGGTGATGTAGCCAAAAATTGAGGAACCTAAAAGGTTTGGGGCCCCATGAATTCCAGTTGGTGCGAACCAATAAAATCGGACAATGATCTGAGCTGCTTTTTGGGAGGCCAATTTGGGTGAGATCTGATAGTTCTGGCCAATCCGCAGAGACAAGAAAACGATCTAGACGGCTTGAGCTCCCGTCGCTCCCATACCACGTGAATTTCCTTCCATGCATAGGTAGGTTGACAAGTCTGCGTCTATCGATAAAATCATTAAATTTTGATATGGACAAGAGATTGGGGATACCTGATCGTTCCAACGGATTACTAATACTATTGAAGTCCCCACCGATGAGTATCGGATCTGATTTGCAAGATATCAGCCCAAAAATCTCTGACCAAAGAGCTTGCCTAGCCGATTCCTCATTTGGAGCGTAAATGTTTATAAGGACACAAGCAATGCCAGAGGTTAGCCAGGTCCCCTGTAAGAATATGTAGTTCCGGTTGGTGGCTGAGCTTGTCAAGGCGAACTCATTACTATCCCATAAGACAATTAGACCCCCTGAGCGTCCTACTGCTTCCGCAAACAAAAATTGAATTGAGGATTTACTCCATAGACATTTAGCGTCCAGACTCGAGAAATACTATGGTTTGTTTTGGCCAATTAGCTTCTAAATACTCTTTTTCTTGTGAAGGGAAGAGCACCCTCTTACGTTCCAAGAGAGAATCGATATACTCCCGTGAAACGGGATATAACAATTATCGACGAATGGAGATCATATGGTGGAGCTTATCCACCATAGTCTCATCAGGGCAATTACACATTGCACCAACTTCTTTACAGAACTTCCAGAGAGACACAACGTCAGGTCTCTTTGCCTTAGTTGATTTTTTCTTCCTCTTGCTCTTTGTTGCTGCAAGAACAGAGACTTGTTGAGAGGAAGAGGGGGAGGATGGAGCATTGAGTCGAGGTCCTGTGTGAGTTAACGGTGTGCCAGAGATGGTTGTATCATAGATGGAGTTGGTTGCTTACTCAAAGAAGGGTGGAGAAACATTCTCTGGTTGCTCATAATTGGTACAATCCTCAAGGGGAATGTTAGGGGTCTTGTCATTAATGGTGTTTATGGTTGCTGTGCCATCTGCGTTTAATGGGGCTATGGGGGAGTGAGAGGGTTAATGTGGGGAATTAATGGGAGTTTGAATTTCTCTCTCCGAGTTAGATAAGCTTTCTGCCACAAAGGTAGTTGAACGGCCGGCCGGAGAAAGTCTGGCTCGAGGAAGCGACGCCGGGGGAGGTGGTCGGAAGTTTCTCGCCAGAAAGGAAGACTCTGATTCTGAAGGATGATCTGAGAGATCAGGCCTAAAGGCCTGGGTGGATGGAGCAGGCAGCAAGTCAACAGTAGAGCACTCCACATCCATTGTTTTGAAATTATAGCCTCCAACATCAATGTCAATCAACTTGTGAACTGGTAACATGGAGGATGTGTGAATGAGAACCTCCGCCTTCTCAAGATTCCATCCTTCAATTGAACCCGGGTTTACATCAATGCATTCACCGCAGGAGGAAGCAATACTCTCGAAAGTCTTCAAGCCCCACGCGTGAATTGGAGTTCCAAATATGGATAGCCAGCAAAAACAACCCCCTTTCCTCTTGTACGGAGCCCAGTCAACAAACTTATAGTACCATTGAGAAAGCCAGCTCCAGCCGGTTTCCTTCATAGCAGCCATGCTTTCTGCGAAAGAGAAAGACAACAAAAAAACTTTGTTCCCCAGCGAGAAAGTTTCAATGTCAAAGTATTCCTCAGCATGTAAAGCTTCTTGTAACGATATTCTGTTCGAACAGCTCCTTACAATTGCCAAGACGCACCATTTAAGCCTACGAAGGAGTTCATTACCAACATAGCCTGAGCAATCAGTCAATGGTGCATGTTGTACTTGGGAGTCAATGGGTCTGGGTTCTTGGCTGATCGAGCAATTCCGGGAATTTTGGGGGGCGACTTTTCCCTCTTCGATTGCTTTGCAGAGAAGAGTCGGACAGGGGATTGAGGGTTGGAACCTCTGGCAAACTCCGCAGAGAGACGATAACCTTCCACAACTTTGTTTGACAGTCTGGAGATGAGATGAGCAACTTCAGCCGGAGAGTGAGCCTGGATGAACCCGAATCGTTTCCCGGAGCGGTCTGGCTTCCTGGGTATGAAACATCGCCTGATATCTACAAATCTTCTGCAATATTGACCGAGCAGATGGGGGCTGAAATGATGAGGAACGTTTTCGATAAATACTGTGGAATTAGTTCCAGCCACAAATTTCCTCTCCGAGAAGGTTGGGACTTTGGGTACTAGGCGGTGGGGGGCTACAGGGGAGGGTTGATGCCAAAGGGGTAGGTGGTTAGGGTTAAAATCATGATTGGGGTTCCAGCTAGGGCGCGGTTGTCGGCGAAGGCTCGGTTGTCGGCGGGGGCTTGGTTGGTAGTCATGATCGTGGGCCCTCGAGAGCCAGGGAGAAGGGCTGGGGCGGCGAAAGGGTTGACGGAATGTAACTCTTTCCATTCCGTTACAGTGTACCAAACGTAGCCTTAGAGTCTGAATCGATATACGTTTAATTCGTGGTTTGATTTGAATCGATTATCTCGAATTGAAGATCATATTGAACTTCAAAAACTATTTTTTGGTGAACTCGATAGGCCACTACAAAAAAAGTTACGAGTTGTGACGAAAATCTGTGACAAAAATCATATTTTTCTTCACAGT
>JAYMTK010003823.1:0-11819 GCA_036897405.1 Pelargonium myrrhifolium | reverse complement strand
TATTGTTTTACACTCAGTTTTTGAAATATGTTTTACCTTCAGTTTATTACTAATTTTATAATATGTGTTTTCATAATGGTAGATGATAATTTCTTTGAACGTTCATCTATTATGAATGTAAAATATCACAATGTAAAAATGAATATATGATAATGAACACAATTCATATATGAACATGTTTAAAATAAGTCAAATTATTGGTGTGATACAAATTCGAAAATAGATACTTAAATGGAATAAGAACCCGAGCATAGCCGGGTTACAAAACTAGTAATAATAATAAAGTAAGGATTAGCCACTTGTGTTGTGCATAGGCCAACTTGATTAAACAAATCATAGTGCAAATTTAGATTATAATATGTGGTTTATAGAAGCAATTATTGATAAAGGGACTCTATTTTTTGGAGGTGTAGGATCATAACAAGGAGTGGAGTCCCCATCAAATAATTTTTCTGATTTTAAAATCTTGTCTTTTATGATACACACGTAATTACATTTAAACATTAATCACATATATACCTCGATAACTACTATTTCGAATATTCTTCTCCAAATAAAACCTCTATTTACAGCAAAACAAAAAGCATAAAATGCCGCCATTAAATTCTTGTTACTCACCTTCATATGTGTGTGCCCTAGATTTGCAAGAATAAAGTCTTGATATTTTTGCCACAATGCATATTTTTGCAATACAAAGATGGATCATTGTTCTTAATTTCATATATATATTTTTACGATATGTTTCAAGGTATTTTAATTTCTCTAGTGCACTCAATTTTACTAACGAAAACATTATGTACCTTAAAAAATCTATAAACGCATACAAGTCTACCGATAATTATTTGTTATTATTTAAAAGTCAAGTATTGCCTAGGGTTTCACACCAATAAATATTTGCAAGTCCAAATTTCTATATATGTTGTATTCGTTAATTAATGTCTTAAATTTCACCGACAAGGCGACAATTGCTTGCAAGGGTTGTACATATATGAATAATACATGAAACAAGTCCTCACATGCAAATTTTCTTCACTAAAAATATTGTCGATCGATAAATCAAAATTAGTCAGAAAAAAGAGGAATAACGCATGACACTTTGGATCATGTTTTTTGCACGTACATTAGTTGCTGACAATTACTGATCGAATGCAAAACATATGCCATTTGTCAACACAAAAACACTATTACTTTAATTTGATTCTGAACATTATCAATGTAAAGAAAAAAAAATATAAACAATACAACAATAATTCTTTTAAATCATCGTAAATTTCAGAACTTCAAGAAAATGAAAATGATAGCAATTAACGAGAACTGTGGAGTTTATTACGTGCCAAATATTGTATTATAAAACGACAACTTTTTATTTTTATTTTTTTAATTACAGTGTTCCCATCATTTTTTCTATTTATACAACACAAAAAGTAGAGAGTTGAGAGCTTAAGTTCCTTCCTATATATATATATATATTACTCAAAGCTATTACCAATATTGAGAAGAAGAAAAATGGAGAGTACTGATAATAATTACATAAAAAAGAGTGGTAGTGAAACTGAGTTTTTGTCCTCTCCGCCACCACATGGCGGTGCTCCGGCCACCGCCACCGCCACCTCGTGGCGGCTCAATCTCGACGAGTTCCGTCTTCCGGACAAAACCACCTCTCCATCTCAGACCAATCATCAAAACAACCACTGCAGAATCGGTGGTCTCTTAAAAACTCCAAGTATGTATATACAAATCTTCTTCTTTTTTTTTTTCTAAAAAAAAAATAGTTTATTAAGTTCATGGATCGATACATTTCTTGTTTATATACAAAGATTTTGCTCAATTAGTTTTGTCTTGTGCATTGAACAAAATATTTTTTTGAGTAATTATTATGTTATTGAACTTTCATTTTGTTGGGGAATATAAGTTTATTAAGTTGATGAATCGATATATTTATCGTTAATTTTCAAAGATTTTGCTAAATTCTATCGTTATATTACATAGCTTTCTTCACAAGCAAGCTTCTCTTTCGTTTTTGTTTTCCTGTTGAATAATTAATTAACTTACGTACAATACTTGTGTTATGGTATTAATGGTGGTTTAGTCTTGCCAATTATATATAATGTTTAATTATTTTGAATGTTTCTTGAGTTTCTATGCATTTTATTTATTTTATTATGTGGTTATGTACATTTTGGTAAAGTAGTTGGGTAGATATTTCATTTTCAAGCTTTTTGGAGTGGACATGAAATTAAATGGATATTCATCATGTTCATGTGGGTGGAGTTTTGGTCAGCTTCTACTTTTTTTGGGTTAAGATATATCCCAATATGATAAAGTGGAATATAATGTCCATAAAGCATAAAGATTTTTGGTGCATAATTGAGGAAAATAATGCAATCTTTATATCCATATTTTGACCCAAAAATTTCAAAAAGATTGCCTTGTTCCTTAAGGGTTGCATATAGGAGAAAAATTATCTATTTTTTTTTCTTTTCTTAACCATGGGGTTTTAGAGGGGCTCCAGTCTGACGGTTAGTACCTTTAAGCCGTTTGACCACATCCAAACTAATTCTCATTCGAGATTTGTTCACATGTTAAAGATTTCACCTCTTCCCAATAGTGTGTTGAGTAGGGGTCGAAGCCGAGACTTATTCTCACTAATTATGCAGTATGTGTTAACCAATTGCGCCACCTCATTGGAGAGAGACCTCTTCTTTTTGGTTTTAAGAGAGATCATTCCAAGATGGCAAAGAAAGAAAGTGGTTAGAAGAATATTTTGATGAACAAAAAAGGACAACTCTAGTTTCATGGAAAACTCATCAAGTGCATGTAGAATAAGTGACCACATCTCAGTGGTGCTGTGGAATGAAATAATATTAGTATCAATCGCACCACCCAATGTTGACAAATAAGTATTAGGACAATTATGTTTTTACGAGAAACCTGTAATACATTAAGTGCACGTAAGACATGTGACAATCTTGTGTAACTGAGTTTCGTTTTGATCGTTTGGTCATGAACCCTTAACGAGTTTTTTAGTAAAGATTGTTGCCTAGTAATCTTGAACTCACAAATTTAAAGTAATGAACTGAAATAATTTTCTAATAAAAAAAACGAAAAGAAATTGTGTAAGTTTAACGACCCTTCGCAAACCTACAATAGAGGAAGTTTCTTGAATTTTGTATGTGTTTTTGTTAGGGAAAGAACGAAAGGTGGCAGAATATTACAAGAAACAAGAAAGGCTCCTTGAAGGGTTCAATGAGATGGAGACAATGAATGAGACAGGTTGTTTGCCTGGAAATCTAACAGAGGTTATATATTAAATCTTTATTATGCTACTATTATTTGGTTTTTTTTTAATATCATATTATATATATATAGATAGTCCAAGTTTTGGAGAGCAATAGTATTAATAGTAAAAAATAATATTAAAAAAAAAATCAAATGATTGTTGACATCATATATATATACATCTCTTGTTAGCAAATACTTTTAGTTAAATGACTGTTACGATTTTATCGAGCGTTGACGGCATAGATCATTTTGAATTAAGAAATAATAGAATACAAAAATTCGGTGACAAATAAATTATATATATATATTTTTCATTTTTAACAATCTTGTTTTTCAATAATACTACTCAAAGATTGATGTGTTAATTACAGTGTACTACCATGTACTGTACCACTTTCAACTTTACAAAATTAACTATTCACCACTTTCAACTTTACAAACATTTGTAAATAGGTTTTCCGTCTAGCTGTTGTCAGTTAAAAGTTGAAAAGACAAAAATGCCCCTAACATTTAATTCATTGCCCAATACTTATGAAATGTTAGAGACATTTTCGTCTTTTCATCTTTTAACTCACAACAATTAGACGGAAAAACGATTTGCAAATGTTTGGAACGTTGGATAATAAAGTGTAAATTAACTTAAGTACATGACAGTGAACCGTAATCAACCCTTTTACGAAATTTGAGCTGACTTTGTTTTGCAGGATGAGATGGAGCAACTAGCAAAGAGTGAGAGATTTGCAATTCATATATCAAACATAGCAAATTTGGTGCTTTTTGTGGCAAAAGTGTATGCTTCTGTGGAGAGCAGATCAATGGCTGTTATTGCCTCAACATTGGACTCATTTTTGGATCTATTGTCAGGCTTGATTTTGTGGTTCACTGCTCATGCCATGAGATACCCTAATCAATATCACTATCCTATTGGCAAGAAAAGGATGCAACCAGTGGTAATTGTGTTCAACTGTGCATATACTTCATTTCTTGTTATCGGGTACGTAGTAGGGGTGTTCATCGGTCCAGAACCAGACCAAATCGAGGAAGAGGAATTCTTTTGACCGGAAAACTAGGTTTGAAGTTTTTTGGGCCATGATTGGACCAGGTTGGGAACGGGTCAGATGTAAACTGATTAACACCAAAAATAAAAAAAATTTGAATCAAATTCGTCTGGACTGAACCAAAACTGGTCCCACAGGGAGGTGACCTTGAGATGGGACCTAGGAAATGTTGATGCAATAGAGTTTGTTAGGGGTAGCTTTGCCACCTTTATAATGTAATTCGGCTTAAATCTAGATTATACTGGATGGTTCACACAAAATCGGACCGGTCCAAGACCTAATAGGTCCGGTCCAACTTGGTCTAATTTTTGGGTCTATGCCCACATTCTTGAAGAAAAGATGTTGCTACTTTGGTAGGGAGAGCTTTCTCGCTTTTATGATTCTTTTCATTTTGAATCTGAATTTACTTTAAATAGTTTAAACATGAAATTGGCCCGTTTTTAGATTGAATTAGATCGAGTAAATCTTGAAAATTTTGTCGTAGGCCCGAACCAAAACATAATCGCCGGTCCGGTCCAATTCTCAAGTATAGTGAATTATGAACACCACTAAACAAAAGAATTTAATACTTTGGTACTTATATATGTTGTGTATGCAGGGCATCATTGTGTTTGCATCCATAATGGCGACTCTCGGATTGCAAATAATCCTCGAATCTGTTCGGGAAATCATTACAAAGGTACGTGTGTAAGATACATTATACACTTGCCACATTATGATTTCACTAAGTCATCAACAAAATATCAAAATCATATTTTGATGCAGTCTCGTCCAGATACAGATCCCGAGAAGGAGAAATGGATGGTTGGGATTATGGTTTCAGTGACCATAGTCAAGTTCTTGCTCATGGTCTATTGCAGAAGATTCAAGAACGAAATCGTCAGAGCCTACGCTCAAGATCACTTCTTCGACGTTGTAACTAACTCAATTGGTCTCGCCACTGCGGTCATGGCCATCCAATTCCACTGGTGGATTGATCCAACCGGCGCCATTATGGTAAATATATAATACCATACATATTGTCACGTTTTATTAGTTTAAAACATGTCAATATGTGCACATACTGACTATGCAGAATAGTCAGTATGTGCACACTATTCTTGCTACGCAGAATAGTACTGACTATTCTGCGTAACATTTTCTGATCTTCACCGATCTCTTTGTTTACGCAGATTGCGCTATATACAATTACTACGTGGGCGAAGACGGTGGTGGAGAATGTCTGGTCTCTGATTGGGAGAACGGCGCCGCCTGATTTTCTGGCCAAACTGACATACCTGATATGGAACCACCATGAAGAGATCAAGCACATTGATACTGTGAGAGCCTATACATTTGGAGCACATTACTTTGTGGAGGTTGATATAGTTTTGCCTGAGGACATGTTTCTCAACAAAGCACATAATATTGGAGAGACACTTCAAGAGAAGCTTGAGCAACTTCCTGAGGTTGAGAGGGCTTTTGTGCATATAGATTTTGAGTTCACTCATAGGCCTGAGCACAAGACCAAAGTTTGAAAATTTATGGTTTTGAAGAGGTAAATTCGAACTGGGTAGGACCATAAGAGCGAGTGTATTTCTTGGGATTTGAACCCAAATTCTTCGATTTAGGTGGAACAATTTGGCGTCAGCTGTGGAGCTTATAATTTGGATTTAAGATTTGACCTATATTATTGCATGCTGGGTCGTGTAAACTAGACTTGATTATTCGCACCTGGATTACCATAAAAAGTGCGTGGTTAGAGCTTGAAACCTGTTATTTCAACTGTATCGAGTCTTGTTCAGCTGTCTTTTCAATATATACCCGACAATATAGATCTGAACTTACAAACACCAAAATCTGGCCCATTTTTCGGCTCTAGCACAAAGCTAGCCTAAAACTCACGCGTTCTTATTTGGCGACTTTTTTGTTTGTCCTGCCCTGACTTGCTATTCGGTATGACAGACAAAAAGTATTTCGTTAAAAATGTGTGCTTGGCCCGACCCGTTTAGGCCCGCAGCCCGTAAATGAGATGGGCTAATTTCCATGTCCAAACAACCCAGGCAAGGCCCAAATTGGTGGAGGGGTATTTTAGTAATTAAGCATGAAAATTGGAATTAGGGTTTGTTGTGTGGTCACCTTCTTCTCCATCTGCTTCTATATATAAAACCCTCCGAAGTCTCTACCTTTCATCAACAAAAACCCTATCTTTCTCGTCTTTTCGATCTCAGATCTCTGTGCATTGCTAATTATTATCTGTCAAGTCTCTGTGTAATCAATCTTTGTATAGCCTGTGATGTATGAGAATTGTCCGTACCATCTGAGACACTCGTGTCTCTGATGCATCAATACCTCTAACTTCTGAGGCTTCTTTTTTCTCGTGTTTAGCTAAATTACCTCTTAAAAATCACTGTCAAGGTTTGTATCTCTGATGGGTTGTTGATGGTTTCACAAAGTTTTGAGCTTTTTTGTTTGAAGTTTGATTTTCTTGGTGATTTTCTCGAGAAACAAACAAGGCAACAAATTAGAGTCTCTGATACGCTTACTTAATAGCGTGTATAGCGCTGTACGTTGCCGAAAGCCAATTGGGTACTGAGATTCTGGCACTTCCTTTTTTAAGGCTTTGTGCATTCAGATGTTCCCACATTTCAAATTTAACCAATCCTAGTCTTTGTTTTGATGATGTTTTGGATCAAATCAATGAAAAAAATTGATGTTTTTGAAAGAAAATTTCATCAGAGTATGGTCTGAGAGATTTGACTCTTTGGGTTTTTGTTAAAAGTTTTGAAGATATGATCTTTCCGTAAAGGAATTAGACCCATTTGTTGAATTCAAATGGGTCTAATTCTAAAAGTTCAGGCTTTTATAGCCCAAATTTGAATCTATTTGTTTCAAAAACAAGCAATTCATTGATGTCTAGTTGTTAAATGATGCTGTAATTTGAGTTTTCTTTAAATCTGAAGTAAGGAGTCATGACTTGAAGATTATTAATGCTTGGAACTTGAGACTTGTTGATTTGCAGTAAATATGGTTAAAAGTTGAAGGAGACTCTATATGGAACCAAAGAGGCAATTTAGAACCAGAGAAACTGAATATTACAAAAACAAAATAATGAGTCAAAAGCTTGAAAATTGCAGAGAAAGTATTAACAAAATTTAGTCTGCCAAAACATGTTGGTATTTAGAAGACTTTAGGAAAAGAGACTTAACAAAATTTTCTTAATTTTGCTGAACTTGGATCATCTTAGAGCTGGTAGTTTGGATGTAGTGACAGTGAGTGTAAAATTGTGTGGCCTAGCATTGATTATTAAGCTTAGAATCTGGGTATTTTCTTTAGGGATACTCTAAACTTAAGCTATTTTTTACCACTTTAATGTCCAATGTTTTAAGCATTAGAGATGCTCTAAACTTAACTTCTCTTTCTTACTATCTTGAACTCTAATGCCTAACATATTTACAAGTTCTAAATCACTCAACATCTTTGTTTTAGAGCACTTTTAATAGAGATGCTAAACATTGAAGTGAGGGTGTTAAGAAAAACGTTAAGCTTAAAATGTTGAGTCGAAAATTTTTTTGATAATGGGACTTAAGAAGACTCTATGAAGCTTCACTTTTCCTTGGGGATGTCTTTGGGCCATTCTTGCGCAGCTTAGGTGGAGGGCGATGAAGGCCTCCTTTTGGGGGCCCAAGAGCTAGAATTCTAACCTTGTGTTAGTACTTACGGGTCAAGGGACAGTCTTTGGTAGACAGTTACTAGTGTTTAAAACCAAATCATATTGTGTTGAACTAATTAGTCTTTAGTCTTTACATTAGCAACACCATATCTTGTGGAGGCCAAAACATATTTTGTTGAATCTTTTGTTGAAGCTCAAGAAAAGGAAGAACATCAGGAACGAGAGAGCTTAACATAAGCCAAACATTTTACAAAATATTTTTAAACATTAGAGTTGATTGAGGTGAATAAACAACTTAAAAGAATCTTATATCTTTTGAGCTCCAATGCCTTCTTTTGGGCTGATTTTGCCGTATTTGTGCTTGGCCTTGTCGGATCCGGCGTCACCACTTCAGTTTTCGGTGTCTCTCCGGCTTCAGTCACACCGAAGTCTCTTCGTAAACAACTAAAAAAAATCTAATGTCTCTTTGACTTGAATTGAAATCGACTTTAAAACTAAATTGTGAGCTCTATGTTTCTAAAGAACCTTTCACTTCAATAGATGAGAACAAACGATATGTCTAGCCGTGAGATGTTTGTTTATGTCACAATTTGACAAGAAATGAGCAACCATGTAATGTTTTGTCACAATTAGGGGCATCCTTTTAGGAATGTGCTTTATACTTGGGGAAGGCTTGGGAGAATATGCTTTGAATATTGCTTAGTTTGTGCAAGCATATTCAAGTAAATGTTATCAAATACCCTATGAAGATGACATGTTTTTTGTACTTGTTGCATGCCATTTACATGTATACGGCTCGAAAACAATATGGATGATAATTATATTGAAATAATGTTGAAAATTGAAATTACAGTAATTCTTTTTGAGTCTCAAATTTGAAACTTTAATTCGAAAGTCGAAAGCAAAATGTGTTATGAATTGAATATTACCTTTTATCTATCACTAAAATAGCCATCAAACAAATAGAAACAGTCTTTCGAGGATGACTACAAAATAGAGATGATAAATTTACTAAAAACCTACTAGAAATCACTTATCTGACCCAATAATTTTGAGCTTAAACTTGCAAAAAAATTGATAAACATGCATACGTATATTTTCATGGCCCGTTTAGATCCAACCTCGAGCGGGCTTGACACAATTTTGGGCATTTGCCTATTTTACTTGCAAATTGCGTTCATAACTGTGAATCATCGTTTCGATTTTTCCTCCATATAAATTAAAATAATCCTTGTCAATTGATTTCTACACTTAGTGGTGAAAATATGTAGATCAAAAATATGACGCAAGTAAACTAAGTCACCTAAATAATAAATATACTATTATTTTTATTTTTGGCTGAAGGTGGCTGGAGGCGTGTAATGGTTGAATCTGATGCTTTGACAGTAATCAATGCTCTTAAGGACCGTTGATGCGAAAGAAGTATGACTGGTTTGATGCTATCTGATTGTTTGGATTTGTGTGATCGGTTTGGTGTAATCGATTTTTGTTTTGTTAAGAAATATGCGACCAGGGTAGCGCATGAATTGTCTAGGCTACCTAATTCTATGTCAGGTTTCATTGTGTTCGGTTTTGCTTTTGTTCATCATGATCTAATGAAGTAAAGTATGTTTTTATCAAAAAAGAAAATGGTAAGATTGTAGAAAAAGACAAAAGTAGAGGGGTCAAAATGCAAACTTTTGAAACTCCAATGCCCAGAAGTGAAAATATAGATTTCGAAAGAAGCAACAACAGTCAAAGAATAGAGGACACAAGTCATGGCCACCTTCAAAACCACTCAAATTCGTATCAACAAAAACCTCATTTTTGTTGTCAGCTACACAAAACCCAGATACCCAAATCATCATCATCGTCTTCATCGCCTCCCCATCTCTCTCTCCCATGAAAATCTAACCTAAAGGTCATGGCTTTTCTTCTCCCAAATCTCTCTCCCTCTCTCCTCCTCCAATCCAAATCGAACCAAAAACCCATTCCTCACCAATCAATTACTTCACAATCTTCAAAACCCATCTTCAGCTACAACTCTCTCTCTCCTCTCTCTCTCACTAGCCTCCAGTCTCCTCCAGCTCAGGGTGTGAAGCTCACGAGCTCACCAGGTGCGCAGGATAAGCAGAACCAGAGGGACGAGTTCTATGTCAATGTTGGGCTTGCTGTGCGCACGCTTCGGGAGGACATGCCTTTGATTTTCACTAAGGACCTCAATTATGACATTTACAGGTGATTTTCTCATCTGGGTAGCTGTAGTTATTTTCAATTTGTTTAGTGTGATTGGTTCTTGAGCAAAATGAGGTTCTGGGTTTGGATTAGATTGATTGACACATTGGGAATGATTTTTGGTTAGTTTCTCATTTGGGTATCTCTAATAAGTTTCTATGTATTTAGTGTGATTGGTGTTTGAGCAAAATGAGGTTCTGGGTTTGGATTAGATTGATGGACACATTGGGAATGAATCTTGATTAGTTTCTCATTTGGGTATCTCTAATTAGTTTCTGTATCTTTAGTGTGGTTTTTTTTTTTGAGCAAAATTAGGTTCTGGGTTTGGATTAGATTTGTGAACCCAATGAGCATGAATCATGATTCATGGTATGCAAAAGCTGTGATTTTTCTGGGACTAGTGTTTGATTAGTGAGAAAAGTTGAGGTTTTTGTTAATTTTTTATAATGATTTGGGGGATGACAGAAGTATAGAACCTTGTATGAGCTATAGAATCTCAGTTTGTTTTCTGAGAAATTTTCAGGGCTTAATGTGTGATTCTGTGAACACATTTTCTGGTATTGAAAACTATAAATTGATCTTCTCGATATCTCTAATTATCTTCAGTTTCTGGGTTTGAATTAGATTGATGAATCCATTGGGCATGAATCATGATTAATGGTATGCAAAAGCTATGTTTTTTCCAGGACTAGTGCTTGTTTAGTGTGAAAAATTAGTTTTTTATTGTTGTTAATTTTGTAATGATTTGGGGGATGATAGAACATCGTGTGAGCTAATGTGGAATCATACTTTTGTTTCTGAGAAACCTACTGGGCTTAATGTGTGGTGTAGTCACTGGGATGATATAACATTTCTAGATCTTTGAACATATTTACTAGCATTTAGAACTCCTCTATTAATGTCTTCTGTGTATGTCAAGTTATTTTCAATTTAAAAGAGCATTTGGGTTTGAATTAGATAGATGTCCTTATTGGTTATGAATCATGATTAATGGTTTGCAAAAGCAATGATTAATTTCTCATCTAGGTATATCTAAATATATTCAATTTCTATAGTGAGATTGATTTATGAGCAAAAGAGCTTATGGGTTCACATTATATTGATCAACCCCTTGTGCATTGATAGTATGCAAAAAAAGCTATGATTTTTCTAGGACTAGAGTTTGATTAGTAAGAAAAGTCGAGGTTTTTGTTAATTTTGTAATGATTTTGGGAATGATTGAACCTTGTTTGGGCTGTAGATTATATAGTTATTTGGGGAATCACAGTCCATAAATACAACATGTAAGAAAAAAAAACATGTTAAGCATATCTCTCACCATATAGTAAATTCATCTAATTAGATATATGAATACTTATATAATTATGTTGATTTATTAAGTATAAATACAATATATTGCTTATATGTGCCTAATTTGATAAGTTCATGAGTTTCAGTTTATGTATTTTAAGATTTTTGAAAATTTGAGTTTCATTTTACTATAATTTGAGTGTCTTTTGCTTTAGATTATATGTTCCTGGCTTATAGATGTATTCTATCATGTATATAACTTTTAACTATAATCTCACTCTCTATCTACCTCTAGCAGCCGCCCCAACTGTCGCCGAAAAGTG
>JAYMTK010003822.1:0-11820 GCA_036897405.1 Pelargonium myrrhifolium | reverse complement strand
GTAATTTGTGAAAGCGGAGCGGCCCGTCCGGATCCATGATTTTAAATGAGGTGTCACCATCTTATTAGTGCAATTGATATAACTCTATATCAGTCAACTGATATACATTAAACTCATGTATGTATATAGATATATATATATATATATATATTTGGAAAGATCCTAATATATTTTTTAATAAATAGTAAAATGATTTCTACTATTTTTTTTATGATTTAGAAACACCTATACTTGATAAAATAATTATAATTAATGTGTGAGGGATCCAAAGTAGGGTAATTGATGCAAAATGTATTGTTTGTAATTGCAATAGTGAAGTGATTATAATTAATTAGAATTAGGAAGTAGTTAGTTGGGGTCCCCTATAGATGTTCCTAATCCCAGCCAGCCAGGCCGTGAATTGTGAATTGTGAATTGTGATGGTGCAAAACAAAAGCATCTTCCTTCTCTCCCTTTATGTCTCTTTCTTTCACCTCAAATCAATCACTCTTTGCTTTACCTTTCCAATTATCCCATATCTCTCACTTCAACTATTCCAATTTCTCCACATCTTTCTTTGCTTCTCACATGGAATCTACTCTCTATATTTTATAATATCACCTCTCTCTCTCTCTCTCATCCAAATAATTATTGTCACTCAGATTAACTATTTCCAACTTGTACAGTATTTTATTAAAAATTTGATTTAGTAGCCAATATCTTCCATCTCAATCAATAATAGAGATTTCATCTTAAAATTATGATAATTTCACCCATTAAAAAAAAACAAGGGCAATAATATAAGTTCCGATTAGGAGTAACTGCACATGAACCCTTTGTATTTTATACGTTTTGCACCTAAATATTTTAAATTTTTATTTTAACTTTAAACTACCTTGTACTATGCCGAGGGGCATTTCCGTTCCTTTACTATCAGTTAAGTGTTGAAAAAACCAAAATGTCCTTAGATTTATTTATTTTTAAAATTTTAAATTTAAATAATAATAAAATTAAATTAAAAAAACGGGGTAAAATAGACATTTCTGAAGAAAAAAATAGATCATGTGTATGACACATGATGTAAAAAAAAAATATTCCGTCAAGTTAACTCAAGGAAATGCCCCTCAGCCTAGAACATGATAGTCTAAAGTTAAAATAAAAATTTTGGGTATTCAGGTGCAAAACGTGTAAAGTACAAGAGGTTCATGTGCAATTATCCCTTCTAATTATTGTTAAAAATGCGTCAATTAATGAGACATAACATATTAATCAAGATCCTAGCTCAAGATCCAAACTTACCTCCCTTCCTGCCCATAATTCCCAAACCCCATGGCAGGACCCAAACCCACAATCACACCTCTAAAACTCAACCTGAGTAGAAACATAACCCACCAAACACTTGCAAATCAAGAGATTTGAGCGATGCACAGAACCTAGAAGGAGATCTGAGTAGCCGATCCCAACTCTGCTCATTGAGCTCCAAAATCGAAAACACTTCATGCTTCCAACGCTTATGAGAAATCTTCGCCCCAATCTTTTACTCATTTTACTCCTCTTATTTCTCATGAATGTCGCTGCCTACTAGTATCATATATGTTGGTTTGTTATTCATTGAAATTTGATGTTAAACCACAAAACTATAAATACACACACATGTACATACCACGTAGATTGTCGCTCACTTTATACATAAAAAATTCGGATCATTTAACATTTTCCACACACAAAATAAATAATAATAAACAAATAAAAAAACATTATATCTTCTTAGTTCTTTCTTCATCATTCATTCAAATTGAAGGAGTTGCTGTGAGACCCATTCCCATAAACTTTATTACTATGAATTTATGATAGGTTTGGTTGTTAGTAAGCATCTCAAAACAAAAACAAAAAATATACTGTATCAGATATATACAATTGAAATGGATGGCTGGGGTTCATATTCATATCTCAAGGGATAGAGAAGAGAAGAGAAGTGGTCCACAAGTAAGTCAGAGAAGACAAGCCCACAAGCATCCTGTTTTGTGGTCTGTCTCCAACACACTGTTTTATTTCCAGAGAAGACAATTTAAATAAAATCTCTACATGTTTTTTCTACACTTCAACAACTTGGCTCTACCGTTTAATGCAGATTTGACAATCTTCCCAACTTACAGATTTTGTTTGCTAACATGAAGCCCTAAAATGAATGCAGTATGGGCACACATGCTTCTACCATAAAATCATTATGAACTGCAACAATTTGAATTCCAATACAAGTCACATGTGAGAGAACTGAGAACCAAAACATTGGTTCTTCCCACAATTGGTGAGAGAGACAGAAAAAATCACTACATTTTTGGAGCTATATCAACAGGATGCTATTAATGGTACATACATGTCTGTTACTTCCTATATGTTGCACCGGTCGTAACCCGAGAACCATGAGGAGGGCTCTGCAAGTTTTAGTAACTCGCCGTCTTCATCATTACAAAATGATTCAAACTCTGCTGTGTCGTATCTGGGAAGGTCAGATTCCTCACAAGTAGGTCTTGATGCTTCCGCGGGTAAACGAGACTCTGCAAGCAGTTGATTCAGAGTGCTAATGTCCCTTTCATGTTTTTTCCTCAAATTTTCAATCTCTTTACAAGCTCTTTTTGTTTCTTCCTCGGCCTCCATTGCTCGCTTCTGCAGAATGTAAGAAATTTTCTAAGATTCATAGGGTACACAATGCCTTCTTGCCGTGCATTGAGAGAGAAAAGGAATATAGAATTTATAATGTAAACCCAAATCAGTCCAAATACAGATTAATATATGTATGAATTATTGGAAAACAAGAGAAACTCAAAAGAGTGTTTGCATGAATGGAAGTGAAGTGTTTAACACTGAACATAAACAAATGTACATAATAGGTTGACAAGGAAAAAGGGTGAACAAGTAGCAGTTGGTTACATTTCTAAGATATACGAAATACATGTCTAACTAACAAGTACATCATTAATAAAACTGTAGAAAAATGTTGTAGCATTCGAGCCTCTCTCTTATATCTTTTAACTTCATTAACTTCCATATGTAATGTTCAAAAAACTTTCATATGTATGAATGAAGTGTTAACACTAAATATAAATGGGTTGACATGGAAAAGACAGGAAAAAATGAACTTTGTCACATTTTTAAGATATTGGAATTAAAAGTCCAACTAACAAGTACTTCATCAATAGAACTAGAGGCAATTATGTTGTAACAGTCACATCTCTTCAATTCTCTTATGTCTTTATCTTCATTAATTCTGCTATGTTAAACTAGTTGGGCACCAGGGCTCTACCATGAAATTAGAAAATTCTGCCTCAGTATTCAAAGAATTGATGCAATATGCAGTTTGTTTGCAAAAGATGATGTCTTTATATATAACCAAACTCGGCTTAGAAGGGAGTGACTTTATGCTCCATGGCATCATGATTCATGCATAGTGAGACTTCAGAAATTTAAGTTGTTTAGATGAAACAGTTGCTACTTCAAAATAGCGGCAGAAAAATAAATCTTGATATAGAAAATTAAATAGGCATTAATTACACAGAAGCCAATTGAAATATTACCTGGGCACATGCAATAGATTCTTCTGCTTCTTTAAGCCTCACAAGCAATTCACCTGCAGCCTGAACAGCTTCTGCAGTATCCCTCAGTTGGGCCTGTAGACATTTATTTTCATCCCTTAGATATCGTCTCTCCTTTTCCTTTTCTGCTCTTAAAGCTGAAATTTCTGCAGCAAGGGCATTGATGAACTTAGATTCAGCACCTCTGACTCCTGCTTTAGCAGCTGCCTTCTTGACATCATCTATACCATCCCGAATTTTCCTATGCCTTGCAAGCAGTTGCATATGTTTCTCCTCAAGATCTGCGTACTGTTCAAGCATGCGCGCATGCCCTTCCATAGCCAACTGCATTGCTTCCTTCAACTCTTCTGCACATTTCTTCTCAGTATCTAGTTCCCGTTTCTGCTTTTCAGCCATAGACCTGGTAGCATCAAGTTCAATTCTCAATTCCTCAGTGAGAGAAATCCACTTACTCTCTGTCTCCATCCAATTAATTCTCTCCTGTTCAAATTTCTCTTCAGCACTCTCCATAGCTGACTCTGGTATTCTACTCAGAGGTGGTGGAGCCAAACTAGGATCACATGAGTTGGTCAACTTCAGAATAGGACTTCGTTTCCGAGCTGACATGGATGAAGATTCTATGTACGATTGTAGTTGGCTTCGTAAATCTTGAATTTCCTCCAACAGCACGTCCCTCTCACCCATATCAAAGAAACTTCGATAGCCATCTAGCTCATCTTGGACTCTTTTTAATTCAATTTTTGTACTTAGAACTTCAGGATGATTCTCATACTTATCCTTTAAAAGCTGCAAAATAAAAGGTGGGATGGCATAAGATAATTTACAGGGAAATTAACAAAAAAGACCTTTCTCATACACATTTTATAGCTGTAGGCTTGAAGATCAAATGACTACCCTATGCTCATTTGCGAGTGACACAAACTCTTCCTCCATGAACTCCTCAGGAGGTAAAACACCATCCATTAGGCTTTCAAGACGAAGAATTTTATCCTCCCTCGTCTGTCCTATTATGGCATTGCATTCCCTCTCATGCTTGTACTGCTGGACCTGCAAATGAAGGCCAAGTAAAATCATGCAAATGCTACAAAAAAAGGTTGTGGAGAGGGTTGATTGACTGTTGACAATTGTAAGAAACCTACCAAACGCTTTAATTGGCTTATCTCAGAATTTTGCCTGGCACAAAATTCTTCTAGTGCCATTTCTCTCCTGAAAGATCCTGCCAATACTTTCTCTACTGCCTGTGTGATAACAAAAGAAGATGTCAACTGAAACATGAGAACATGTACATTAAGGAGAACTGAAAGACTGAACTTTCAACATTCCTCTCCACTTACTTTCGGAACTAGCTTTGTTGATTTCTCAGCAGATTCTGAACCTTCAACAGGTACCAGCTGCAAGTGTGAGTTGTCATTTGTCTCTTTCACCTCTAGCTGAGTTTTACTTTTGCAATTACTGCACAGAACTTCAATAGAGGTATCTTCTTCTGGAATCTCACAATCTTCAGGAAAAGCTTGGACACCCACGTCAACTTTCTGAACTGGCATGATCACTGTAGATTGTGAAGGTCTGAGTGAAAACCTGAATAATGATCGTCTCAAAGCTGAACTCTGGCGGTGACCATCTATGATTTCAAGACCACGATGGAGGCTAGCTGCTAAATGTTCAGCTGTTGTATTTTTTTGAGTAGGACGACAAGCAGTTGAAGAGTCCTCCTTGGAGGATTTCATAGAAGATTTATGTACAGCTTCAGTTTCTAAATTAATGTCATCCTTAAAATCCACCTGGGAAGCACTTGACATTGATGAAGTCCTCAGACTTTTCCTGCTGGTACTGATTCTGGGAGAAACACTAGGAGTTGGAGACTTGAGAAGAGGAGATGCATCGGATGGAACTATGCTTAGGTTGGGAGGAGATGCGCAGTTCACTGAGCCATTGGAAGTAGCAAACGGTGCAATTGATAAGGAAATATCTTCTGAAACTTTGCTAGCATGTTCAGAGACTGGGTATAAGGATAATATCTTGCATGGAGATTCTTCATTTAGCATTTTACTGACAGAGGAGCTAACTATCTCTCTTTTGTCAATGGGCTGACTAATACAATCTGGAGTGTTTGTGATTGGCTCTGCACAATCAACAATCACAACATCATTCTTCTCGATATGCTCAGATATCCCTTCATCCATATTAACATCTGTATCCTCAGAAACTTGTGGGTTGCATCCACCTTCAGATGCCTTAAACTGATGCTCACCGGAACTTCCAACTTTAGCAATCACAATTTGTGAATCTAATTTGACTGCTTCAACTTTATTCTTGTCAGTGAGATTATTTTGTTCACTTCCTGCTGAATGCATACTTACAGGAAAACTGACTTTTTCGACAGCTTCTTCATCAATTTCCATCTCCTCATCGCCGTCATCATCAACATGAGGTAATGCCACTGGACGATTGAAACTAAGTTTTAGCAAATTCAAACTTCTACGAGCAAAACCTCCAAAGGATTCATTAGTTTTGTTTCCATTTGCCTTCAGTTGAAGTAGTTCATCCTGTTGATTAAACATTTATGCACAATCAACTCAAGATTTGTAATTTGGAAAATAGAAGTTGATCTACTTTTTAATGCATCAAAACAAACCTTTAGCTGTCGTATAACTTCACGCAAAGAATTCACATCATCATGCATTTCTTCATTAACAACGGCTTTGTTCTTTATGGCCTTAGCACGCTGTGCGAATCTCAATGTACTGAAAGTTTCACTCCTACAACTGCAAATTATTGATTGATATGACCTTTCGTTTCGTATAAAATTAAATTAAGTAGAAGAAAAGAAAATAACACTTTCAGAAAGCACAAGCATGTACAATTTACCTTTGAACTGGAGAAATAGCACAGACCATTGCTAACTTAGCATTTCCACCAAGAGATTCCTGCAATAAAAATGTCAACCTGGAGTCTCTATAGGGAATATGCCTTTGCTTTCCTGTTTGAGAAACTTCAGCAAGTATATTTATCAAGTTCCTGCACTCCAACAATAAACTGCAATTAGCACCTGAGTACCAGACAAAATAGTCTCTCTCAACATAAGTCCACAGTAAAATGTATAAAGATAAAATTTACAGCATATAGACTAGTTGTTCTCAATCTTTCTTTTCCTAATGAAGGGACACGAGAAAGTCTATAGAGATAGCTAACTGATATGTTTCATTAAAAATCTTGATTACTGAAGGTTAGCGCACCAATATCACAAATTATACACACTTCAATATAAAAATAGAACATAACAAAGATATGAAAAATCATACCCAAGCTGTGAGAGTGAGCGATTAATATTTCCTGCTTCCTTCAATCTTTCCCCTGCCGCACCAGTTAACTTCTGTCTCTCTGACCCAGCCAAATCAACCAGGTTTATTCTACTTGTTTTGAAATTGCTTAAACCATCTGATGTACTCTGTAAAGCAACAATTTTTTTTTTCTTCTTTTTAGAATGCCTCCAATCAATGTAAATATGCAAGTCAAGCAACAACTCAAGTAAATCCTAATATAGCAGTAAAAACAAGACATGCTAGTGGATTACCTAATCAAGTTCCCATTGAAATTGGATCCTCACAGGGAAAAGTACTTGCCATTTCTTTGGTTATTAGAGGCATATAGACAAAATAATATTAAGGTGTTTGTGCTTATAGTTGCTGTGTACAGGCTACTTAATCGAGTACTATTATTATTCCTATGTTAATCAAGCAAGATTGAGAATGTGTGCACACAATTCCAGCCAGCTTTACTTGCAGGCAAAGATCTAGATTTAAAAAACTTTAACAGATTGCATCCTGGCATTGAATCTCGCATTTCATTACAGAAAGTGAAACGAAACTAAGCCTCTCTCTTTTAATTTACCATCTACATAACATAACCGTACGTTTAAGAAAAAAAAATACATTTTCAATCAATGACTATATTACCTTGCATCGAGATTCAACAACACAAGTAAAAACACTATGGGAACGAGAACTCTCAGCATTAATGCTAGTTGCACCTGTCCGCCGGTTTGACAATCCCTGCATCATTGATTTGATAATTTTAAATATAACGTTTGAAAGATACCCACACCAAACTTGCAAGTTAACTGCCAAGTACAATATCAACAGGATAAAAAGATTGGAACTGGAGATACGAGTATAATAATCTATATCAAACAATTATCCAACTTCTGCAGCAAGAGCTTACAGATCTGATGCATATCACTCTTACATTTTTTGACAAACAAAACATGCTTTTATCCTTGTTACATCCTAAAATTTTATTTCAAATAAACAGTAAAAAATAGTCATTATTCTACAACAAACATAATAATGTCAGACTACTATTTAAATTGTCTCCCCACAACCTCGAAATATCTGCCCTTTATAATTGTGAGTTGTGTAATGTACATGTATAGCCAGATGTGGTCAGTGATTGAAAAGATCCTTAAGAAATTGGTGAATGTTCTATAATTATCATGTTTGCAACTATTTGACATTCTATTCATGGAATGGAACTACATATATTTGCACTTATGATTGTGATCTCCACAACCACGAAATATCTGCCCTTTATAATTGTGAGTAGTGTAATGTGCGTGTATCAGATGTGGTCAGTTATTGAGAAGATACATGAGAAATAGGTGAATGTTATATAATGTCTCCAACTATTTGACATTCTATTCATGGAATGGAACTACAAATATATGCACTTATGATCGTGAGTCATGTGGCGCACACTGATATAGATATGGTCACCAATTGGGACGACAGAAGTGAGATAGGTGAAAGTAATATATTTGTCCAGTAGAAATCGCAGGTTGGAATACCTATAAGCTATTATGGACAAAAGGAAAAATGAAAACACTGCATCCAGTATGTGGTGCAATGTTCATGCAATAATTTTCATATAAGGATTTCTACTGAATTGCAGCTTGGCATTACATGCTCACAATCAAATCGCATGAATTAACAAACCTTTATCAAGAGTTGAGTCACATCCTTCATTGTGGAAACACATTCCTCTGTCAGATCTTCAACATAAACACCAGATTTGACATCTTCTCTTATCTGGAAGATAAAACCCATATAAAACTTCAGGTTCGGGACACCAAGTCCCTAGTAGTATAAAGTTTATGAAAATTGAAGAAACAAATACATCTTCCTTGTACCTGGAGGTTTCGTTGGCTTGGGTCCAACAAGTCTGTGATTTGTTCATTGTAAATCTGCATAAACCAATTGTAAAGAGATCAGTATTTTAAAATCATTAAGTCAAACAGGTAATCGAGAAACAGTTCCCAGCTACTCAACCTCCAGAAAAGAACAGCGACACTGATACTTGAGTTGTTTGGCGGTGTGTTTGATTTGCTCCTGGAATAGAATGCAAGAGCATAAATCATATTAATGCTTCAATTGTAACATAACCTTGCATAAGGAATTAGACGGCAGCATTCGGCCTCACCTCATTTATACGGGCAAAGAGTCGCTCAAAAACACGTGGAGTTAAGCCTTGTTGATCACTTGATAAATTTTCTTCCAACAGGGCATTGGCTGGACCCCAGATGGTGTAAGTTTTTCCGCTCCCCGTCTAATCAAATGTAATTTTAGACAGCTGAAGAATGATATTGCAGAATGAAGATTGAAAACAAGCAGAAGGAAAATCCAAAAATACCTGCCCATATGCAAATACTGAACTATTAAATCCAGCCAGACAGTTCTCGACCAGAGGGGCACCTACCAGCTGGAATATATCTAGCTGAAAAAAAAAAGAATTAAAATTTATGAGTTCTCATCCATTTGGTAATATAAAAAGGAACTACAATGAAATTTATCTTGCCTGTGTTGATTCTATGTCAGCAACAGAGTCAAATGTGAAGGCTTGTCCATTAATAGTCAAAGAATCATCAGAAGTTTTCTGAACTATCAATTCTCCATCTTCCTCATCCTTGTTAGGTGGCCGCATTCGCACTATCACCTGACAAAATGTAGCAAAAGAGCAGGGTTGAACAAAAACTCTGACAATCCTCTTTTTTTTTCTTTCGTCTGAAATGGAAGCCCAATGGGCTGAGCAACACAATTAGAGGTAACTCTCCCCTTTTCTCATAACCCCTCCCACCCACCCAATAGGACTCGAACCCTCGACCTGAGCTAGAGAAGCTTGAGGTTTGAACCATTAAGTTGTCCCCTTGGGGACCCATCCTATTTCACTATAGAGGAAATGTAGCTTAAGTTCAACACACCTTATTAGAACTCGGCAAAAAAAAAAAAGTAGCAATAGTGACCCAAAATTTTCTCATCTAAGTTTCTTTATCATCTTTGGAGATTTTCAGTTAGACAGAAAAACCAATCAAGCTCAGGAGATAGGTTTCCATGCTTTGAAAAACTAGCACAAACACAGTATATACTAAATTAAATATTAGATACATAAGCTTACAAATGGAATGTCAGCTTACATAACTGTACATGTCTCAGCAATGGCCAAGTAAAGTGCTGGGGACAGATATGTTAAGGCTATAGTTCAAGAGAATAGAGTGATTTTACTGCATCATATTGTAATGGCCATTATATATAGGTATCTATCGTAGCCTCTCAGTGAAGACTCTTTAGTGGAGTTGTCTAGCACATGAGAAGAAAAAAAAGAGTGTTGTATGGATGGTTACTTCCCTGTAAAGGCCAAAATATAGACGACCTTGCATGACACTTTTCCCTTCATGCCATGATCCTCGTCTTCAAAAGTTATGTTATCTTTCTTTTATCATGTGTTTAACAATACACTAATCAAATAAGATGGTCATGAGAACAGGTCTGGCTTTAGGTCTAAACAGAACAAATTATCATCTCAACTTGCAATTCATGTGGTTGCAAACAGAAAGGACATGGCAAATTATCTTACTTCGTAGCTGTCAATTTAGGCAAAAATCAAATAACATTAATCTGGCTACTATTTGGACTTACTAAAAATGAAAATCAAAGCAAAGTGAATGCCTATTGAAAAGACCAGCTCAGAATAACAATTTGGCACCAAACCTTCTCGCTAACTAAACAATCCATTAAAAAATGCAGGAAAAAAGAGAGAAAATTCAGTTCAGTTCAACTACAGCTAAATTTTCAAATTTCTAGTCATTAAAGTGAGCACAAACTGAAGTGAAGGTCCAAAACCTGTCAATACTCCAATCATCTTCAATTTCTCAGTTACCATATAAAATGGACTAAAATCCAAATTCAAAATAAAAATAGAACTTCAATCAGGTCAAATCTATTCCGAACACAAATTCAAGACCTTATTAATCCAACTCGTCAGCAACAAAACGGTACATCAACCTAAATATAGTAAGGATCCGAAGAGAAAAACTACAATACCTTGACACCGGAATCAGAACCCCCAGCGACGGCATTATCCAGCACGGTATCCATGATGAGCTTCCGTTTGAGCGGATTTGACGGAGGAGGACGTGGCGGCTTCATCTTGGAGGGCGAGGGCGAGGGTAAAAGCGGCAAGGCGTTGGGATCGAGAGGCGGAGCATTCTCTTTGGAGGATTTGTGCTTGCGCGAGGAAGATCTGGGCTTGGAGGAAGAAGAATTAGGGTTAGGCGAATTGAGGAGGTGGTCGGTCCTAGGCTGCATATAGTGCTTCATAGTAAATCTCTAGAGAGAGAAAGTGGAATTGGTGAGTGACACAGTAGGATTTGGGGACAAGGAGGCGAGAATGGTGAGAAGAGAAGAGAAGAGAAGAGACGGCGAGAGAGAGAGAGAGAGGAAAAGAAGTTGCCGTTAGGTGGGGAGGAGCGAATGCGAATTTGAATTTGGGAGGAACAGTAGTGACGAGGTCGTTTTATTATTATTGTATTGGCATTTTGAAAATTGTAGAGATGGATCTGATCCGGAGCTGGAACGATTCGGGTTCAAGTTCATGAGTAAATCTGGATAGTTGCACGAATTCAGATCTGGTTTTAGATTTAAGCCACATAACATAACCCCTCGTTGACCCGCAAAGAGCCCATTTGAATTTGGGAGGTCCGAGTTATCAAAACTTAAAGCAATAGGCAATGTTGCAATGATATTTGTGTCAACGAGAATTAATTGGAGGGGTGATTACATTGAGCACCTCTGAAGTTAGAGATGAAAACAGTTAGCATCCCTAAATTTTGGTTTGTAATTTTAAACACTCCTAAAGTATCAAAAGATCTTTCCATCTGGCACATGACCAATATATTTTATGAAATTTCTAAAATGCC
>JAYMTK010003821.1:0-11820 GCA_036897405.1 Pelargonium myrrhifolium | reverse complement strand
AGATATGTGTTAGATAGGTAGATTAGACTTGTATATTTGTAATATGCTTGAATAATGTACCTATTTATCAATGAAAAAGACCGGTGTGCAATTGCACACTTTCCTATAAAAAAATACTAAACAAATTAAAATTTTGAAGGTGGGACAAATAGTAGCGTTTTTGGATGACAAGTGTGTTTTGGAATGAGAAGAGAAAACAAAATGTACAGTGCAAAGCAACAGATCCCTCAATTTGAGGACAAAACATCCCTACCATTATTGTCATTGCACATGAATTGTACTCAGTCCAAAACGGTTGGTTGTTTTTTCTTGTTTTTGCCATCAGATTTAAACATTAACCACGTGCCACACTCGATGTCGACTTGTCGTTTCTTCTGAACAGATTATTCCTCAAACTTCTAGATTTAATTTGAAAGTGTCAACGTTCAAATTTGAAAGAGGCTACGAGGGAAGAGCATAGAGTAGAGCCGTTAACCTGGCTCGACTCAGACCGCCAACTCGTGACTAGGGGCACAATCCTGTAATTTTCACCAACATCCAGGTCTTTCTGGTCATATTCTAAAATGGAAGTCATACCCAAAATTTGCAGGCCCAAGACGGAGGCTTGGCGTGTCATTACTCATTACCAACCTTATTTTGACTATTTACATTTTTTTTTTCGATAAATAAATGGCCTAAGAAATTTTCTTTTGTCCTATACTTTAATGTTCCGATTACTATTAAAAAATTATTATATGTTTGTTATTAGAATAATTGTTTTTAAAATAGAAATAAATTAATAATTACATGTTAAAATAAGTTTAATAATACTAATTAAATTACTATAAGAATATTATTGACAAATTACTTTTTTTTAAATTACACTCATTATAAAATTAAAAAAAAAAAAAAAAACCACTCACTGGCAATGAAAGAGCAATGAATTTTGTATATTATCTATAATATCATAGTATATTCTAAAAATAAAAAAGTCAAATATTGTAAAACAATCACACCTCATCAAATAGACTCACTGAGTACACACATTTTTTCTTTTCTTTCTGTAAAATTCTAAATTTGTTTTGATATCAAATCGAACACACATTCTTTTTTAGAGACAATTACAAGTTACTACCTTATAAGATTTCAATTTATCATGTTATTACTCTGAAGAATTCTTTTTTCATGTAACTACCATGTTAGATTCAAATTGTTTTTCGTTCATTTTGTCCGTTAATTTTAACGAAATTTGAATCTCTTTCATAGTAGTAAAAACGTGATGGAAAAAAATCTAACAGAGTAGTAACGTGATGGAAAAAAAATCTAACAAAGTAGTAACATGATAAGCCATGGTAGTAACATGATAAACCGACATCTAAGAGGACAATAACATTTAATTACCTTTTTTTTAAGTTGAGCTCATGTAAAACATTTTCAAACTTACAACTCAAATTATGGGTGAAATAATTTTGTTTACTTATCATATTCTTATTTTATTTCTCACAATAAAAAACCTATTGATTAAAATAATTTAGAAACTCAAAATATATTAATTTAGAAAGTATTACCCCCATTTCGAAATAAGCATCGTTTTAGGGGCCGTTCATTAATTTTTGTGAAAATAGAATTGAAATGCTATCAATTCAATTGTCGGGAATTGAAATATTCAAAATTTGATTGAATTATTTTTTAATTTTGACCCCAAATCCAATTTTAGCCCTCAAATTTTGAATATTTCAATTCTTTTGAGAAAATAGAATTATTTTTTAATTACACATATGTCCTTTCAAAATTCTTAAACGAACGCATTAATTAGAAATTTAAAATACCTAACATGTCCTAATTCTCTATGAATTCACTTGAAAATGTATAAACAAACGACTCCTTCAAGTTTTTTAATGACACTTATTTTAAAACAAAATTTAAACTTTAAAATGATACTTATTTTAAAACGAATGCAGTAATAGGAATGAGGTTGCTGGGGTTGTGTCATCTCAACTCTTCATTAGGAGAATGGTTGCTGAAAATAAAAGCCAAACAGGAAGATGGCTTGTTGGAGAAGTCAATGTATGTATGTTGGGCTTTATGGAAGACTCGAAACTCGGGAGTATGGGAAGGAAAGTGGGGCTCTGTTTCGGAAGTCCTGTGTATGGCTGGGTCGGTTTTCTCTGCCTGGCGAGAACACTGTCATTGTCCGAGACAAGGTGGTGAGACGCCGGCGGTTCAATCGACGGTAAGGAGGGCCAGTTCGAGATGGATGCCTCCACCTAGTGGATGTTTGAAGGTTAATGTAGAAGCTTGTTTTGCAGCCGAGAATAAGTCGGGTGAAGGATGGATAGATCGAGATTGGCGATGTCGTTGTTGGGGAGGGGGTCGCATGTGCAAGTCTTATGGATCCGAGATTTATTGAGGCTCTCTCCATTAAGGAAGCTTTGAGTTGGATCATTGAGAAGGGATAGGGCAGTGTAGTAGTTGAAACAGATGCTCAAAGTGTGGTACGCACTTTACAGTCCGAATAGGAGGATTCCAGTGCCTTTGGTCTGCTCATTAGTGACATTAAATTTATGTTTTTTCAATTTCTTTGTGTTGATTTTAAGCATGTAAGCCGGTTTGCGAAGCAGGTGGCTCATGTCTTAGCTATGTCATATGTGTCTTTTATGGGTTCGGTTGGGTGGACGGCACCTATTGTTCAGCTTCTTTGGTTTAAAAATCAAAAAAACAAAAAACAAAAAACAACAAAAAAAAAAAAAGAAAAAAAAGAAGGCATAAACGCACTTCGGAGAGAGGGAGAATATGACGAGTATACGCGTTTTTAAAAATACATCGTTTTCTTAAAAATATTGTAATTTGTTAATAATTCTGTAGAATCTGGACTCTCTCTTTCACTTTCATTGTACAGTAAATTGCACTTTTTAGAGAGAGAAATTGATAGCAGTTGCGGAGCATCTTTGATTACATATAAATTTTCTTGTTTCGTTTCCTATCAAAAGCCCCTTCGTTTTTTTTTTATTTTCCTTTCTCAACTGTCTCTCCGTGTTCATCTTGCGTTCGCAGCACAGACACAAAAGCAAAAGTGACTAACACCGAAGAAGAAGACGACCCCGAACCGAATCAATCCTCTTCGAATCAATCCACAGAGGGCTTTTGATTCCTCCTTAAACCGCTTATTCCTCCATTGATTTCTCTGATATATCGTTGTCTCTCTCACTCAGATCCCCATCTCGCCGATTCTGCAATTTCTTTGATCCGTCTGCTCACAATTTCTCGGCTTTCGATTTTTGGTGACGTAAACTGTGTTGGGTCATTTACAAGTTGGAGACTTTGATTGAATTATAGGGTGCTTGTGAACAATGTTTACCTTAGCAGTTTGGTTGTGAAGTGATATGGAACTGGTTGTTGCTACACATAAAAGATGACGCTTTACATTGGTCGCGAGGCTTCTAAGGTCCGTTCTCTTTTCGATTGCCTTTTGATCTTTTCCCTCTACCGTATAAGATTTCTGGGGTTTTCCCTTTCTGCTATGTTTATGCTCTCGGTTGATCTGGTTCTTTTTTTTTTTTTTTACCCCTGGTGCGAAGCTATGGAAGAGAATTTGTTCAGAGACTACTACGGAGATCAACCTTCTTGCAGAGAATTGGAAGTACCTACTCGCCGGTCTTATTTGCCAGGTTTGTTTATTATCTACACCTGAGAATCGAGTCATTTGTATCCCCAGAAGGTATTTTTGTTGAATTTCAAAATCCATTTCTCCTTGAGCAGGGAAATTTTGTGTAACCAGTTTTGCTTAGATGTTGACTATTTGATTTTGACGCGAGCTTACCAGTTGGTGGTGCTAAAATTGGGTTCATATTTTTGGGATGTTTATATACATTGTATTAAGTTAATTGTGGATGATGTTGAACACTTGGTTTGAGATGTTTTGGTGTTGAGACAAGTGAGGGATTTGGTAAAAGGTTAGAGTCACGGATTTTCCCTTCATTTTACTTTGAAGTAAAGTTCTACACTGCTTTTTCAGAAGTTATAGCTCCTATCAGCCTCACTTTGAAAATACACTTCTATCCAAAATGTCCTACATTTTTTGCTGTAACTTTGTTTTTCACAGTATCATTAACTACATTTGCAGTAATGGCTTTGTAGGGTGGCGCATCAAAGTGATGTGCTATAGAGACATTTGGGTTTGAAATGTTGATGGTTTCATTTTCATTTTTTCCACAAATGTTATGTCTGACTTTGCAATGATTTTCTGTCTGCAATGTATAGATATTTCCAATAAAAACTACTTTTGCTACCATACCTCTTATTTTGGATGATGGTAGAATCACTCTGTCTCTTCTTTTACTGTATGTAATGCTTAGCATCTAAAATAATCCTGCCAAAAAACCCAATTGATCTGATCAAGCTGGGCCATTTGTGTTGCTTGCAGCTGTCATTCATTTCCATATATTTCATTATGCATATTTAACATGTAAGATACATATTTGTTCTTCACAGTACATTCATGGTCTTGCTGCCCGAGGAGTTCATTATTTTCATCGGCCAGGACCAACACTTCAGGATGTCGGGTTCTTTCTTCTTCCGGTACGTGGAAATCCATATTTTATTCCGTTTTCTGTTTTTTGTAACTATATAACCTCTAGTACTGATACAAACTATTCTAATTCATTCATTAATTTTGTTGGTCTATATATAGGAGCTTGGGCAAGAAAGAGCTTACATCAGTGAGACTGTATTCTCTATTGTCTTTTTGTCCTTTGTATTGGTAAGGTTCCTCAGTATTTCTTGTTCATTTTTTGCTTCTATGCATTTGCCTGCAGTCTGTTATGTTCTGTTTTCTGTTTGAGGCTTTGAGTAGCTGGAACTGTATATGGATTAGTGACTAATGCTGCGAAAACATGTAATATTTTGATCATATCACTTATTGCATAATGTCCTGCCACGACCTGTTTATTGAGTTCTTTTTCTTATATTCCGTGCTTTGTGATATGAGGTTACCTTTCCTCTATAAAGTTCCTGTCTCATTTCATCAAGGTTTATTTCCAATATGTACCACTGGTTTTATGTTGTAAGAATGTCATTATAGTTTTTTTTCCCTTATTAATGTCTGCATGTTTCTATTGCAGTGGACTTTCCATCCTTTCATTTTGAAGAGCAAAAAAATCTACACAGTTCTATTGTGGTGCAGGGTTCTAGCATTTTTAGTGGTAAGTACCTAATAACTGGATTCTGTTTTGTACGCTGATACTTGGTTCTTTTTCTTCTCATGACATATTATGGACATAGATGAAAATTATCATGGATCTAGGATGTGTATTGTTGACCAATCCTGTTTAATCTACATAGTAATTTAACTATAAACAAATGTTCCCCTTGGTGAACTTACCATGAGAAGTCGTGCTGAGTTGATGGATTGTTTAACAGTACTGTTCTGGCTCATGTGTCTGATTGGATTAATATTTCTATAACAGAAGCAACTCTCTAACAGTTGTCTAACTGGTTCTTTGTGACAATTTAATTGCTGCAGGCTTGTCAGTTTCTCCGCGTTATCACATTCTATGCCACCCAACTTCCTGGTCCAAACTATCATTGCCGCGAGGTAGTATCCTTAACACACATGCCATGACTTTGTTTATATGCCGTGAACTGAAGTGATATGAACTAGTTTATGTGTACATCTGAGAATAGTGTTTTCTTTTAGAGGCTGTTTCTATCTATATTTGTATGTATATATTGAAAATAACAGCAATTGTACCTCTTATCGTATGATGCAGGGTTCAAAACTTGCTACACTGCCTCCTCCAGAAAGTGTATTTGAAGTTCTCTTGATCAATTGTGCGTGATCCTTATTTATTCAAGTTATTTTCACCTTGCATATAACAGTACTCTTATAGTGCTCATATGGTTTACTGAATTTGCAGTTCCCCGAGGAGTAATATATGGTTGTGGTGATTTAATATTTTCATCGCACATGATATTTACTCTAGTCTTTGTTCTCACATATCAGAAATATGGAACAAGAAGGTATGCCATTGCTTGTGAACATTTAAGCTCTCGCTCAATAATTAATTATATTGATTACCGACGTACTGTAGTTAGGTCTGGGTGGGTTTACTTACATTCTAGTAGGTTGTGTTGGGATTGGTCTGGCTTGTTCTTAGTTCAAAATCCCAACTCGAGGCAATACCGCCCTTTATATAATTGGATTTTTTTTATACATTCTGGCAGATGTATAAAGCAATTCGCTTGGTTGGTTGCTGTGACTCAGAGCCTCTTGATCATAGCATCCCGCAAACATTACACGGTTGACGTAGTTGTTGCATGGTATGGATGATCTTTTCATTTATGTTATGCATAATTTTATTCTTTTATGAATAAACATTTTCTGCCAGTTATATCTTAGTTCAACAAACTGATTTGTCTGCAGGTATACAGTTAATTTGGTGGTATTCTTTTTAGACAAGAAATTGCCAGGTTAGGATTATTTCTTCTGCTTTTCTTGCTCTATGTCAGTAAGTTGTGCCAAATATTTTCCATCTAAAATTGTTTTTGGTATTCTCAGAGAGATTATATTTTCTTTTTCATTCTTACATTCCTGTGTAGTCAAGTAGACTCTCTGTTTTCTTAAAACTATATATTTTCTTAAAAAGAAGGAAGAATGAAGAATTTTTTAGCAATTATGCTGACTCTTGAGTTACTGTATCAGAACTGCCTGACCGGACAGCAGCATCCTTATCACTTCCATTGAGCACAAAAGACAAGGAAGGCAGGGCTAAAGAAGAAAATCACAAGCTATTGAATGGCAACTCTGGAGACCCTGCAGATTGGGTATTTTATTAACCACCAACCAGTTAACATGGTAAATTTTGTTACATACCGATATTGACATAGTGAACATGTATCTTTTCAGAGGCAAAGAACTCAAGCCAATGGCAAGATTTTGGAAGATGGGAATGCGGGTAATGCTGATACAGCAATGAATGGTGCATAGACTACGCCACTGCCGCCGCCGCTGCTGCAACATCAGAAGCTACTCCGGAGACTGCTTCACAAAATCTCTCTGACCTAGGAGCATAATGTTTATCGTTGCTTGTATGGTCAGTTCTTATTCTCGAGACTGGTAAACCAACCTGATTTGTATTCTAGTTTTAGTGCTCTTCTAAGCAGTCCTGTTCTCGTGTTCCTATTGTGTTATGCAATAGAAACTTCCATCGTTGACCTCAACATGTACCGTGCAATTTTTCTTGTTCATAATCTTCCATCAATTTTCTGCCCTGTTCTGGTAGCTGTGCCGCTCCTTGCTTGAATGACTTTTGGTTACAATGCATTACATGGAAAAAGAAATGTGGAACATTGAAAAATGAAACATAAAAAAAAGAAATACTACTGTATATCATAAGAGATGTTTGATATTAGTACAAGGAACCGACCATGTTAATTACGGAAGGTTGAGTTATGACTCGGACAGATATGAGATATGACTTGAAGAAATCTATTTCCTGTAATGGATCTTGGCACAAGGGAACGTGAGATGTAATCTACGCGAATCAGAATCATGTGCGCAATATGATATGTACTCCTCTTCCCATTTGTGTGAAGTTCCTTGTAATATGTTGTTGATCAAAGTAGAAAGAAAGCCGAGTGGCCTTAGATCACATGCCTTTCACCTTTATTTATTCTTTGACAGACGTATAGAGATCCATACCTTAGTGTTTTCCTATAAAGTTGTTCACGCCGGACCAACATGGTATTATTTTTGTGCGATTTTAAATATGCATCCCATGTACTCCAATGGACAAGTGCATATTTAATTAAGGATCAGTTGGTTTAACGGATTCCATTGTCTTTTATGAAAGTTAAGTGCTGTTTTACGTATTAGACACATAATTATTATAATCAGTACCAAAATGGTCCCAACATCTACACATTATGGATCTTTGAAGTAGTATCAACAGAGGTAATTTGAGATCAAATCTGTTTTTGAACATGATTTTTGGGTTGTCTCCAGTGTCGGCTCTGGTTTTTGCTTGTTTGACTAGTCTGAGATCAAATTTTGTTTACTGTTTTCATTGGAGTTGAAAGGTTTCTGGTTTCTACCCCTTCCACAGTAAGGAACTCTTTGGACATGATCATCAAGATCCAAACAGGATGGGACATGCCAATTGTGTTTGTTGAAAAGGACCAGAATGAAATGTGAGCTGTTCTTCACCTTTTGTTCTTCAATGGATTCATTAATTCATGTTGGCACTAAAGTGCAAGAATATATTTGCTGTATAACAGCTACTTCTGGTTGTGGGTTCCCTCTAGCTTGTGCTTTTGTAATCACAAATAGTCTAATACCAGCAAAACATAGCAACAATTATGAGCATTCAAAAGTTGGTAGAACATGTTCAAAACCCAAATAGGATAAGGTAAGGTAATGCAAATTTTGGGTTCATTCAAAATGGAGAAAACCCAAGTGGTAGTTGTGTTGTGTCTGCCATGAATGTTATTGGCATTGAATGGCCTGTAACACAGCTATTTGTGGTTGGTTGCTATGCTCTGTCCAAGTGGGCTCTCCTTTTGCTCTTTGGTGTGTGCTTTTGTAGACACAGTGCCAGTGCCAGGCCATCCCAATGCCCCCACCACCTTCACCAACAAAAGCAATTCTATTACTCTCTACTAAAGCTGGTCAGGTCAATAAAGAGAAAACCAGAAGAAAATGTTCATGTCTCAGGTGAGGGAGTGGAATTAATGTTGACTGTGTGGACAAATTGGATGCATTTGTCATAATTGAACCATGTTTTGCTTTTTAATTTCTCCTCTTCACCCTCCATTTTGGTGGTAACAATAATTATGCCATCTTCATTGATTGCTTGATATTTTTTTGGTCCCCAATTTTCATATCCATCATGCCATCAAGCATGCTTAATAAGTTCCCCTTGACCCATGCACATCATCATCAACCTCTTCTAAATTTACTTTCTAGTTATGGATCTATAGATATAATCACAACAACGTTCACGTTACTGGATAAACTTAACTCAAATCTAAAAGTCACATTTATTTGATGTGGAATACATTAGCCCCTTCTCGTTATGTAAAGACCGGATAACATACGTGTTACTAGGTCAAAATCAAAAGCAACTTTGGTACTATGTTAAACTTGACTCAAATCCAAAAATTTAAGTTGATAGATGAAATCCACAAAGGAATAATTGGTAGAGGGAGAGGAGGTGTGGGATCTATTATGAACTATACTTTTGTCAGTTTTGCAACTAGAAATTTTCTTTTTTAGTTTTGTTGGTATCAGTTAGTTATGCATAAAAAAGGTAACTTTGTTTTTTTGAAAAAAATTCATGTTGTTGGTCTGAGCTATTCCAACATGCTGCATCATTGTGTATGCAAAACTCTTTCCTCTTTAAGGTCCATGTCTCAAGTATGGATTCATACCAATTCATTCTCTAAAATATTTCAAAGCAATTCATATTAAGCTCATTTAACTTCACATATTAAGCCCAAATGATAAACAAAACTCTCAAGTAAACTTGCATGGAAAATAATTTTGTATAAAATATTTATACAAAATGTAATATCTCCCTTTTGTAATGATGAGTAATGTAAATCAAATGCCACTTTACCTAATCCAACATAGAAAATGGATTCCTCTTGCCTTTTATTTCATTGACTTTGGCTGCTAATTTACTCATTTTAGTTATTTTTTTAGACACAACATTGACTTTCAAGAATTATCATGTTTTTGTAAATAAAAGAAATGCGAAAAGTCTAGAAAGTCCCTACTGTGAAGAACAATTTACAGAAGGTCAAGTGAGGAATCTGCACGGGAAAAAAGAAAAGCTGAATCCAGGAAGGTTCAAAGGTTGAGCAAAAGGTTCTTTGCAAAGCAACACGCATTTTTCATTTTTCTTCTTCTTCTTCTTCCTCACAAAACTGAACAAAATTATATTTCAGTACATACTTTTGGTTGAAAGTTTTCAGTCTCCATTAATAGAAAAGGAGAAAGTTTAGTTGACAAGTGATCACTACCTTTGGAACGATCCACAAACAGACAGCTCTGTGGTTGATGCTCCAACATTGAAGCTTGAGTTTATTCAATCCTCGCCGTCTGATCATTTGACTTCAGATTCTTTTTCTTCTTCTTCTTTGTATCCGCCAATGGGAGCTCGTTGCTCCAGATTTTCTCTTTGCTGGTTCCACTCTCACCTCAAGCCTTCAGTTCTGGAATCTTCCGATCTCGGTATCGTTTTCTTCTTTTCTCTTACACATTTACTCATTGTCGTAAATTGAGGCTCAGAAGCTAAAGTGTTCCGTCATTTTCTGCAGAAAATGGGGGCAAAAGTGACCGGAATTCATGGCCGAGTTTCACGGAGTTCAGCTTGGAGCAGCTGAGAGCCGCAACCTCCGGCTTCTCTTCGGATAACATAGTGTCGGAGCACGGCGAGAAAGCTCCAAATGTGGTCTACAAGGGGAAGCTGGAAAACGGCATCCGGATCGCCGTTAAGCGGTTCAACAAGTTCGCCTGGCCTGATTCTCGCCAATTCATCGTTCGCTAGCTTCACTTAATTCTTTGATTCTTGATTTGGTGTTTTTATGCTTAATTAGTGTTGTGAATTTGTGGTATTTGGATTGAATGCGGTTTTTCAGGATGAAGCGAAGTCGGTGGGGAATTTGAGGAGTGAGAGATTGGCCAATTTGATTGGATGTTGCCATGAAGGAGATGAGAGGCTACTTGTAGCCGAGTTCATGCCCAATGAGACACTTGCGAAGCATCTGTTTCATTGTGAGTTTTTTTGTTTTGTTTTTGTGGGTGTATATTTCGGTATCAATTTGCAATGCATTTGTTGTTTGGTTGTTTGGTTTAGGGCGGTAGTGAATACTGGAGTCATAGCAATGGTGGACTGGTTGGTGACCTTAATGTTTGTTTATGAGTTGTTCCTTTCCTTTTTTGAGTTTTGATTGTAGCATTGTGGAAGTACTTTTTTTGTGTGTGTAAACCATCCGTTGTTGGGTCGCTCATTGGACACCAACTAATCTGGATTCTAGATACAATATATGCTTGGATTTTCAGCTAACATTTTGCATCGATATGTAAGAAAAGTGCTATGAAATATTTTCCATGTTTGATGGATATATATGCTAATTTTATTGGTTTGTGTCAAGATATGGATATTAGCTTACCATGGAAAAGTAGTTTTTTGTCTGCTGAGCTGGCAATTTAATGGTAGAATTTGGTGCAGGGGAGGCCCAGCCAATGAAATGGGCAATGAGGTTGAGGGTGGCGTTTTATCTGGCACAAGCTCTGGACTATTGCAGCAGTAAAGGACGAGCTTTATATCATGATCTCAATGCTTATAGGATCTTGTTTGATAAGGTAAACAACAGATTTGTTTGCCTCGAGGAATTGATTAATCTATTGGGTCTAGTGTAAGTAGAGTGTTCCAATTGTTGGGTTACTGGATACATCCTTTCTGCTTGAATTTTTGTTCTCTCATATTGACTATCATAGCTCTATCTTGGGAGCCTGGCCTACTTATTTTTGCTATGAGTAGTATTTAGGTATATAATAAGTATTACTTTTTAATGTTATATTAACCAATTAATTCCGAGGATTGTATTATTTGGGTGTGATTCACAGGATGGTAACCCTAGGTTGTCTTGCTTTGGGCTAATGAAGAATAGTAGAGATGGCAAGAGTTACAGTACAAACTTGGCCTTTACCCCTCCAGAGTACTTGAGAACAGGTAAAATCTGATTTTTGAATAATTGGATACCCAGTTATGATATGATCTTTGCAAAAAAAAAAAAAAAAGAAGAAGAAAAAAAAGATCTTTGCAGGCACTGAAGAAA
>JAYMTK010003820.1:0-11821 GCA_036897405.1 Pelargonium myrrhifolium | reverse complement strand
TCCACGTAGGAGATTTAACGTCAAATTTTGACGGATTTGGACGGAGGGACCATTTCGGTCCATTTTTGGATAGTACATGGACCATTTTGGTCCAAAATGAAGTACAATGACCATTTTAGTTCATTTTTAATAATACATGGACTAATTGAGTACTTTTTTCTAAAACTTAATACCACCTAACAAAGTGGTACCAACTTGAGCCTAATTAAACCTCACCCTTAGAGGTAGCTTTTAGACCCACAAGGCCTAATACCGCCTAACAATGTGGTACCATTTGAGTAAAAGTTTATCATCATTTGAGCTTATTTTTGTGGGTTCGAATGTCCAATACCACCTAACAAAGTGGTACCAACTTCTTCAAGAGATTGTAAGGGACTAACAAAGTGATGTCAACCTAATTGAATTTCAAATATTCTTCCAAGTAAGATTCGGATTACTCTTTATCAACTTAAATATGATCCGAAACTCGAATTTTCGTTTCTATGATAGACGTGTTTTCATTTATACTCAACACAAAAACGACATAATTTTTCATTGAGTTGGTTACTCCAACATGATTACAAAATTATGGGCTCAGATAAAAAAAATCTCGCGTCATGTCACGTGTTGAAATCCAAATTACCCGCTCTAATTAATTATCCAGAGCTCTCTAAATTCAAAATCTCCACACAAAGGAATAGGCCTGTGGGGGTAATTTAGTAATTTCATTGCTTCCTTGAGTTGTCTGTGTTCGAACACGTATATCGTAAATGGAAACAACGAGAGACACAGATTATCGTAATCTTCACAAAAAACACGTTCGGTTCGGCGGATTTGTCTTTGCTCTGGAAGTGGCAATGACACTTGCAAGAGCTAAATTGACACTCCCATTTCTCAATATCTCATAGCTTTCTGTGAATCATCGCCACATGTTCCAATTTCGTTTTCATGCTCGCCCAATTTGTTCGAACCCTAATTTTTCTATTTGGGCGCTTCGGGAATTTTGGGTAAAAAGAGAAGATAAGATCAATTCTATGCCTAGATGATACCAAAGAGGTGATTTTGGACTCGTTCGAAGCTGATTTTGCGTTTTCTCGCTCTGAAGCTACGATTCCTCAGGTTTCAGAATTTTCTTTCTCATTTTCTCGGCAACCAAACAGGGGGTGATTGTTAAATTTTGATTCTTTCATGGCTTCTGTGAAAGAATTGGGTATTGTTACCTCTTTTACTGCGTCATTTCCACTTTATCGGTATCGGAATTTTGTTAATTGGGGATTTTCTGTCAAATCTTGCTTAAGAATTTGTGCCCCAAATCGCCAAAACCCTAGTTTTAGTGCTGCGAGATCGAGAAAAGGTCGAGGGTTTAGGGTTTATAATAATCCGGTTGAGCTGGATCAGCTTGTTACAAGAATATGTGCTCCAAATCACCAAAACCCTAGTTTTAGTAATGCCAAATCGAGAAAAGGTAGAGAATTTAGGGCTTGTAGTAATTCGGTTGAGCTGGACCAGGTTGTTACGAGTGATGATGAAGAGGAGGAAATGAGTAACGGGTTTTATGAGGCGATTGAGGAATTGGAGAGCATGACGAGGGAGCCTTCGGACATTCTCGGAGAAATGAATGATAAGCTCTCGACTCGGGAAATGCAATTGGTGCTTGTGTACTTTGCTCAAGAGGGGAGGGACTCGTGGTGTGCGCTTGAGGTCTTTGAATGGCTCAAGAAAGAGAATCGGGTTGATAATGAGACTATGGAGCTTATGGTTTCGATTATGTGTAGTTGGGCTAC
Source organism: Pelargonium myrrhifolium (assembly GCA_036897405.1). Taxonomy (NCBI): domain Eukaryota; kingdom Viridiplantae; phylum Streptophyta; class Magnoliopsida; order Geraniales; family Geraniaceae; genus Pelargonium; species Pelargonium myrrhifolium. Next base: position 10,058 of record JAYMTK010003820.1, on the reverse strand, counting down.
TAAGTTGATTGAGGAGAAACACGATGTTAGCGATGTGGTTGACCTTATGGCGGACATGGATTGTGTTGGTTTGAAGCCGAGTTTTAGTATGATAGAGAAAGTGATATCGTTGTATTGGGAGATGGGGGAGAAGGAGGGGGCGGTTGTGTTTGTAAAAGAGGTGTTGAGACGCGGGATTGCTTACTCGGTGGATGATGGTGATGGACGAAAAGGAGGCCCGTCGGGGTATCTCGCTTGGAAGATGATGGTAAGATATTAGCAATCGTCATTCTCGTTATTTTCATGCTTATTGTTGTTTTCTCAATGGAAATATGGTTGTTCATTGTGTATGCTACCGACATTGGTTGTTCATTGGCTTCGTTATTTTGCATTGCTAAGCACTTGTTGGATATGGGTTCACTTAAACTTGTCCAATAAAACTAGGGTTCACTTCCTTTTTAAAGAAGTTATACTCAAATTACCAATAATATCTCAGTTAGAACTAATTGAGTTTGTTACACAAATTTTACTTTTTTGCTAAAAATAGAAAGTTAACGTTCATTTGGAACGGAGGTAGGAGTTGGTACTTAGTATGAGGTGTTAGGACCTGCCTCCCGTTAGGTTTTTTGGCTTCATTATGTTGCATTGCTAAGAACGTGTCGGAATTGGATTTACTTTGCATTGTTGTCTTGAATTTGCTCCTACATTTCAGCCAATTTACTTCTTGAACGTGTTCGCTAGCTCATTTTGATTACAGTATGTCAATGCTTGTGTGTAGTGCAAGGCATAATCTTCAATATTTGAGTAGCTTTGTGAATATTGTGGATCAATTTTGAAATTTTTCCCTTCAGGTCGAGGGCAACTTCCGAGAAACGGTGAAATTTGTATTTGATCTCCGAGACTCCGGGTTCAATCCCTCAGAATATGCATATTTCATCGCTATGACGGCCGTAGTGAAGGAGATGAATGAATTTGCCAAAGCTTTACGGAAGTTGAAAGCTTTTGCAAAGTCCGGCGTGGTAGCTCAACTTGATATTGGAAACGTCAAGCTCATTGAAACATATCAATCTGATCTTTTAGCCAATGGGTTATGCTTGTCCAATTGGTTGATCCAGAACGGAAGCTCCTCGCTTCGTAAGGTGGCTCATGAGAAGCTACTCGCTATTTATATCTGCGCTGGTCGTGGACTTGAGGCCGAGAGGCAGTTGTGGGAGATGAAGCTTGTCGGGAAAGAGGCCGATAGGGACATTTATAACATAGTTTTGGCCATCTGCGCTTCGCAGAAAGAAACTGTTGCCGTATCGCGACTTCTCACAGTTTTGGAGGTCACGAGCTCTCTGCATTGGAAGAAAACGCTGTCATGGCTGTTGAGAGGTTACATTAAAGGAGGACATTTTAATGATGCCGCGGACACAATAATTAGAATGCTCGACTCCGGTTTGTATCCGGAATATATGGACAGGGTCGCAGTTGTGCATGGACTCGGGAAAAGGATAGGTCAATCTGTAAAGATTGAAACTTATATGAAGGTATGTAAACGTCTCTCTGATGCGAATTTGGTCGGGCCGTGTCTTTTATATATGTATATAAAGAAGTACAAGCTTTGGGTCATAAGGATGATTTGAAGAACTTGAAGCTGTTGAAGTACATTTTGGTGGACAAAATACGTTATCGTGTAAGCCTGTTTTTTCGGTTTTTCAGAAGTCTCTGGATGCTGATTTTGTATAGTTTTTCGGGAATTTGGAATACGGTATGAGTGGTATGTGTGATGTTGTTGGGTTCGGATACTTGTGTATATATTGTGGCTTCTATCCGCATACCGAAGAGTCTCCTACAGTCTAACTAGTTCAGTTAGCTACAAATGTCACAGGTATGTTTTGTTGGAATTTTTGTTCTATGCACTTGCTTATGATCTAATATACATACGATTTCTAGCATGTGTGCATATATATATATATATCTATATTGTTAATGTGTATTTGGTCTAAACTAATCTTATGAAATAATGTTAGTGTAATGGCTCAAACTCGAAACTTCTTGCTCTAGCATCCTTCGGGTTCATGTTGATTAATCAATTTGAACCTTTTAATAATTAGGTTGTGTCGTAGACGGCCGTTTGATTCAAAGATAAAACGGCCGTTTGATTCAAAGATAAAAATGTAACAAATGTTGCTTTTCAAACGTATCTTTGTAAAAAAAATGACCCCTATAAATCAAATGGGTAAAATATATTCGGGTCACGTCGAGTTAATATCAACCCGTTTCACGTTGGACTAGGTTGTGTGATTTGACACCCAATTAATTAAATGTGTTTGGGTTCAAGTTTGTACATGTGATTGAATGCGAATTGTTTTGCTTACACAACAATCTCAAAGCTGGGAAGAGCCCAACCGGACAATAATTTTATTTTCTTCCATAATGTAATGACATCATACAAACCTCGAAAAGAGAAATAAAAATAGCCAACATGCGGCCATAACTCCTCTATTATGTACAAATCGTTTGTTCGGTAAGCGAAAGAAGTAACCAAATAAAAAAGGTTGGTCGTCTCAAAATAGCAACAAAAAAACTTCTAACGAAAGTTACTTTCAGCAACGAACGACAAAAACTAATTGCCTAAAAACTTTTGTTTTCAGGCATAGTCTTATTTCAGACACTAACTTAACAAACAATCCAAAATCGCCCGTCATATTATACATTAGATACACACATTATTTACCATATATGCATCACTCAGGAACAAACAAAAGAATCAATAGAGTATACCCAACAATGCAGGTCGAGATAAAAAACGCACGTGTCCTTATCAGACAACTTTTCATCAGTTCTAACATTCTCAGCACTTAGTGGAGAATGTTAGGACTGATAAAAAGTTGTGAAATACAAGCGCACTAGTGTTTTTTTACCCGAAATGTGAGGTCTCCCCTAGAGTAATGTAATGTACCTTCATCAACTCCCATCTGTAGACATAATTTCAAGCTCTGCCCACCAAAGAGGAGACAGTTTTGGAGTAACTCCATCAGGTCCCATATCTGTAATCTCCTTCATTCTAGCTGTGACCTCCTTCATTGAAGGTCTCTGCTTGGGATCAGAATTGACACAATCACTGATCACTCCCACCAACTTCCCAACCACATCTTCCTGAAAAGATTCCAGAGTTGGATCCACCATTTCTGCTAAAGAATCTTGACCCCTCAGGTTTTTGCAAACCCAATCTGCACCGATCCTGCCTGTGACCATCTCAAATAAGATCAACCCGAAGTTGTAGACATTGGCCTCTGGGTGTGCCGAGGGAGCTTCCAGGAGTTCCATGGAGTGATCGGGTACTCTTTTTGCGGATGAGTCGTTTTGGAAAGTGAAATCTGATACTTTTGCAGCGTAGTCTTCGGTGAGGTAGATTGATGAAGATTTCAGGTTTGGATGGGTGATGGGTGGTGTGAGATTGTGCATGTGTTCTAGGCAGTATGCTATGCCCATAGCTATCCGGAGCCGCATCTCCCAGTTTAAGTGTTCTGCTTCGATTACTGCATGATATACAGAAGATGTAACCATTGAAACCAAAGCTATGACATTGCTTAGGATCTTAAAAAGATACTCGCTCTATCCCAAAATGACACTCATTTTGGACAAAATAAAAATGTAAGACAAACCGGACACTTATTTTGAGATGGAGTGAGTATCTAATATGAAGCATAATCTCACACTAACAGGTCATAGAGACTGAGAAAGCCTGGATAGGGTTGCATTAGTAGAACCTGAAGCTGACTGTAGAGGGAAACTCAAGACTCAAGAGTACCAACAAGTGACTGAGATCAGTAGTTTATTTTATATAAGGTTGCGTTTAGATTCTAGGGTTTGAGGAATGAACTCTCATGAACTCTCATTCTTGACCGAGAATTATAATCCAAACGCTACCTAAAATTTTCATACTAAATTCAAGGTGGTTCTAAATGCTGCTGTGGATGTGAAAGGAGACCAAATCAAGGTTACATTGAAAACCCATCAAAAGATGGCTCTCCATATAATGATTAAGACACAGTAAAACTGTCAATTTAAACTCAAACCCTTGACAGTGAAATTCGACCTGCATTTTTGTGAGTTTAAGTAGCATTCAATTATTTTCGGATCGGACAAACCCTTATCTTTGCGGGTTGGGTCCGGGTTAAGCAATTTCAGCCCAACCCGAAACCATTATGCCAGATCTTAGATACAATAGGTTCACTAATAATCATGAAGAGGTAGTTAAGGTGCTCACCATGGAGATGCTCAAAGAGTGTTCCATTTGGAGCATACTCAAAGACCATCATTCTGGTAAAGGGCTCCTCTTCTTCACAGTACCCAATAAGGTTCACAAAGTTCTTGTGGTTCACTTTTGACAATGTGCTTATCTGAAAACATGATCAGAAATGAGAGTTAGGGCCTTCATAGTAGAAAATTTAAAAGAGATTTTGATTCTTAAGTACCTTCTTTCTGAATTGGGATTCTAAATCTTTTGACCAGTCTTTAGAGGAAGTCACCCCAATAGATGTCACAGCTATTTCAACCCCACTTGACAGGGTACCCTTATAAACAGTGCCATCTGAAAAAGAGCCAATTATGTTACTAAAATCTTCACAAGCTGCTTCAAGTTCTGATCGCTTGAGCTTTGGAACACCTGAAATAGAAATGTTGAGTCTTAAATATGAGAATAGTCGATAGAAAACAAGTTAATACATGTTGAAAGCTCAAATGATTCAATAAACTGTATGCATCCCAATTAGTTCATGTCTACTCTATCAAAGAAAAGGTAATTACGAATAAATAATTCATAATGTTGCTCACAAGCACATAGCTAATTTCTTAAGAACTTTTCACGACATTTAATGAACTTTAAGTTTTAATCATTCATATTTTGTAAGTAACTCTATTAGCTTCTCAAGATTGAAAGAAGAAGACTATTTTATCCCTTATATACTCTTAAATATTCAACACATACCCCTAATTAGCATATGAATGATGAAAAAGTAAGGTGAAAATATTAATCATAAATGGTAAAATATTTTTTAATGAGAATGATTAAAGAAGGGTGACCTGAAACAAATGCTTTCTGAAGCTGCCCACTTAAGCCTGTGGCCCAAGGCTTTACAGTAGCCACCTTAGTTCTCTGGAAGAAGTAAATGCTAATGGCTATAACCAAAATGAATGAAGACCCTCCAAGAAGTCCAGCCCAAATTAGAATTTTATTATGCTTTGACATGAAATGCTTATTTGCAATTAGGCTAGGAGTTGAAGCAGGGGAGAGAAATGGAGCCGCAGTGGATTCTGGAGGTGTAGAGACAATAACTGGGGGATATGCTGGAGGTGGTGCTTCAATAGGTGAAGGTGATGTAGCTAAAAGGACACCAGGGGAAGATGCAGGAGGAGAAGATCCCGGAGATTGTGTAGGAGATGGTGATGGAGAGTATGATGACGATGATGATGGTGATAAAAATGGAGAATTGAGAGGTAATGCTGATGGTGAAATTGGAGAAGCCAATGGTGAAGATGAGAGGTAAGATGGTGGTAATGAAGACAGCGGCTGCGAAGTTGACTTGGAACCCTTTTGATTAGCTTTCTTCATCTTAGCTTTGGATGGATTTTGGGTGTATGATCCCTGCAGCTTCCTGTGGTGAGCCATATCTCTATCTTGGACTGTGTTCCTGACATGGCAAACAGAAAATTATTAGCCAGATTGTTTCAGGACACTATTTGGAACCAGTCAATTTAAAGAACATTTCTCAATTCTCAATATAAGATGTTTGAACTTGCTAGGATCTTTAAGGTTAAAACCATGGCACGTCAATGAAGTTCACTCATTTTCTAAGGTTTTCACTTTTCAGTAATGTAGTTGCTTCAAGTAACTTGGAACTTCAATCTTTCATAAAGATTGTTCAACTAGCTACTTCAATATTTTCAATCTCATCATAGAATACAACCCAAATTCCCATATCATTAACCTAAAGTAGCAATTACTAACTCATTCTTAATCTTTACTAAGAGGAAAGTGGACACAAGTTTTGGGACTCAGGGAGTAATTGTTTTAGTAATGTAGTTGCTTCAAGTAAGTTAGAACTTCAGTCTTTCATAAAGAGTGTTCTACAAGCTACTTCAATACTTTCAATCTCATCATAGAGCATAACCCAAATTCCAAAGTCATTAACCCAAAGCAGCACTTTCTTACCAACTGACTTTAGTTATGTAGTTGCTTCAAGTAAGTTAGAACTTCAATCTTTCATAAAGATTGTTCTACAAGCTACTTCAATATATACAATCTCATCACAGAACACCACCCAAATTCCCAAATCAGTAACCTAAAGCAGCACTTGCCTACAAAGTAATTTTATGTTGCTGTTGCTTCAAGTTAGAAATTCAATCTTTCATAAAGAGTGTTCTACAAGCTACTTCAATACATTCAATCTCATCATAGAACACCACCCAACTTCCCATATCATTAACTAAAAGCAGCACTTGCTTACCAAGCGATAGCTCCACTACTGCAAGATGCTCCAAGAGCACTACTACTTAGTTTGGTCTCATCTGCCTGAAACTCAGAAAGCTTCTTTAGCTCATGGAGCTCAGGAGATATGCCACCAAGGAACTTGTTGTTGTCAAGTAACCTGCAATAAGACACAAAAGATAAGTGATTAGTTTAAAAAATCTATGAGAGAGAGAGGGAGAGAGAAATTTGAGGATGGAGTTAGCAATTTGAATTCGAACCCGGTTGATTTACAAGTTGGGTTTATTATTGAGAAATTGATGGTTGGGTTGGGCAAAACTGCCTCACCCGTGCATTTTCTATTTAAAACTCACAACCCGCAACCCTTGTGGGTCGAGTTTGGGTTAGGTCTTTTTAACCCATACCCCAAACCTAAATTGCCAGCTCTATTTGAGTATTGGAGAGCATAAACAGGTTGATATGGTGAAACTCACAGTGTAGTTAATGACATGTAGTTATAAAAATTAGATGGAAATGGTCCAGTAAAGTTATTATATCCCAAGTCCAACACTTCCAGTTCCTCCAGTTCTCCAATCTCATTAGGAATGTTACCGAACAAGAAGTTGTTGCGTAAAATGCTGCAGAAAAAGAAAAAAAAACATTCAAACCAACAAGATCCAAACAAATGATCATGTGTATATAGATCAAGCAATATATACTCACATTGATTTTATGTAACTCAGTTCCCTAAGTTCAGGACCCAGTGTTCCAACAAGACATAGATCTCTTAAATTCCTGAAAAAAGAACCATATCCAAATTCAAGCATTATACCAGAAAACAAATAGAACTTCTGATAAATAAATAAATAAAAAAGATTCAATTGCAAAGACCAGTTCATGAACAATTTGTATGGATTCAACAATAACAAAGAACAGAAAATTTATCATAAAAATATATTAAAATTCATGAAATTAAACAGATCATCAACTTCAAATAAACAACTATATATACTATAACGATAATCAAAGCTAAAAATATCTGTTTGATCGTACTCACGGATAACATAAAACATAAAAACTTGTCCAGACAAACAATTAAGTTCAAATTTCTGGTTCGACCTGCTCACACAACTAAAATTTATGAAATTAAACAGATCATCAACTTCATACAAACAATTATATATACCACAGTGATAATCAAAGCTAAAATTTCTGTTTAGACTTACACACATAAAATATATAGAACAGAACATATATCAAAATTTATGAAATTAAACAGATCATCAACTTCAGACAGACAATGATATATGCTATAATGAAAATCAAAGCTCAAATTAAACAAGTAATCAATTTCACGGACCAAACAATGATAATGGTAATGATAATCAAAGCTCAAAGCTCTTTCCAAAAACACTGTTTGGTTCACAGTCACCAGAGAAGCTAAAAATTCAACGAAGCAAAAACACAAACACATTGCGTGCAAGGAAAAGGCACATACAAAACAACAACTCTTCGATCAAAGCATTCAACTCCAAACCAGGAACAATGATCAAATTCTCCACCACGATCATTCCAATTCAACAAAGCACCAAACGGATCTTTCACAATCCTCTCTCTGAATCTCAACAGCGCTACACCTACATTAATCAACTCATCATCATCAACAGAAAATCACCACATTTGCTCCAAATCTCACAATCAACTAAAAGAACAGTAGATATACATGTAGTACTATTTCCAGTTCGTCACTAGTTCTCGTACCTTCGCTATTCAGAGACGAACAAGAGCTCAGACTCATGAGATGGCTCAACAATAGCACCGCCGTAAAAATAGCCGTACGGAGACTCAACCGGCTCCGTCTCCGGCGACCGGCGTCCATGGATTTCGCCGGGAAATTCTGGTGGTTTCTCTGTCTGGATCGTCGTCAACTTCTCAATTTGAATCAATATATTTAAACAAAAATAAATAAAATAAGAAATGTTGGGTACGAAACCGCGTGTGAGATTGAATCGGCGATGTTTTAACCGAAATATTACCGACAACCGAAATTTCGGTGAGCGCTCCGATTTTTAGAGTTCTGAAGCAATCGTTGCGTTGGCTTCTCTTGTCGCGTTGCTCTGTATTTATAGCGCCGTCCATAAGGATATATCACGTGCTACTCACGTGGCATTATGCTTCTATTTTTATTCTTCTATTTTTCTTTTTTTGAGGAAGCTTCTATTTTTTTATTCTTGTTTATTATTTTTAATAATATGAAAATTATCATTTTGAAAAAATAAAAACGGGGCACATCATAAATTACAATCATTTACGATAACTTAATCAAATCATAATGGATTCAATATAAAAAGACTGAGTCGTTCTAGTGACCCATTTCCAAATACAACTTTCAAAAAAATTCTTTCTCAATTGTCACGAAAAGGCTCCGAGACCTCCAAAAACCAACCCACCTTCAGTCAAGTCCCTAGCGGCACACTAGGGAATTTTGTCAAAAATTAGGAGCATCATTTCAAGGTCCCGATGACGGTATTTAAGGGACATTCTAGGCTCGGAATTGGCGAAATCGGCTTTGCCTCCTCTTATTCAACCATGTATAGTCTTTCATGGATCGACAAAGGTTGCATTTCCTATATACATACATATATATATGTATGTATGTATATATATATATATATATATAAGAAAATATGCTCATTTGTGTCGATTTACAAGTTAGTCACTTGAAGCCTAGCGTCGCTGTCCTTCTCTGCTCATCAAGCTCACTCAATCTCAAGAGATCACATCTCATTCTTTATGAGTTTGCTGATTGTTCTTGTACACTGTATTTCTTTTTTTGATGTTTGTACTTTGTTCCTTTCTTGGGATCTTTAATGAAAGTACAATTGTCGAGAAGAAAAAAATACGTAGTTTATTCAATTTCGATCGTATTATTTGGAGTGACTATGATGGTCTTCTGATTATGGCCCAATTGTTATTGCCTGATTTGAACTAATGAAAGTCTTCTTTTAAAGAAAATTATGATATAAGAACATCTTATTTTAAAATGTAAATTAAAAAACACCAATTATTAAATATAGCACATGAGTTGCCATTTTATCATCTTATATTTGAACACATAGGTCAAATTTGGGATTTCATTTTGTAACACGTATAAATCCGACCATTTCCATCACATTTTACAATTAAATAATCAAAATAAGAATATTAACATAAGATATTATTCAACATTAATATTTGAATATAATTAATTCAAGAAATTTAAATGTTGAATGATTAATTTGCATCCACATAAATTGATTATTCCAGTTATGATATCCACTGATCTGATTATTAAATATGTGTAGCTCATGAAGCCATGTGCTATTGTGCTCCATGGAGACAGATATAAATGGTTAGACCATTAACTATGGTAGATTTATATTTATTTATCATTTATGTAATGCAGATTTTTCAAGATGTGCAATACGAATTTACAGTTTATAATAAGTTTCAAGAGAAAGACATATATATATATATATATATATATTATTATTTGGATTAGAAGTTATCAATTAAATCTTGCATAAAAAAATTCATCAATTAATCGGATTATTTCATTAATACTACAAAAAAAAAAAAAAAAGAA
>JAYMTK010003819.1:0-11821 GCA_036897405.1 Pelargonium myrrhifolium | reverse complement strand
TGAAAAAAATTGTTGATATTTGTTTGGATTTGATTTGGATTTGTGTAATTGTTTAATGTGTTCAAATCAATAATTCAAGGGTTTTTTATTTGTTCAAATCAATAATTTAAGGGGTTAATTCTTTTGGTATAAATTGATTTGTGAAATTTCCGGCGAAATTATGAAAATTCCGGCGAAAATATGAACAATCCGGCAAAACTATGAACTTTCCAGCGAGACTATGATGTTTCCAGCGAGTTTATGAACTTTCCAATGAGTTCATGAAGTTTCCGGCGAGTTTATGAATTATCCGATGAGCTCATGAAGTTTCCGACGAGGGTTGAAGAAGAAGAAGGATAGTGAAGAGCATTTTGGGAATTTCAAAAAATAAATGGGTCATATGCTAGACACATGACCAAATAGTGACATTTTCCGTTAAGTTTAACTGAAGAAAAGATATTTTGTAACTTCTGGAGTGCTAAAAGTTCCAGACCAAACTTCAGGGGTGCAAACTGAAAACGGAGATAGTTTAGGGGTGCTTACTGTAATTACCCCTAGTTATACACAAACCTACATAAGAATACTCGGTCCAAAGTAATTTTTAAAATATTCAATCATAATAACGTTTTTTTACTCTTCTTTTTTTTAGGACAATCATAAACTAATCTTAATTGTAATTTTAGATGAATGTTTTATTAAAAAGTTTGGGAGCTGAACTAATGGATAAAATTAAGAGTTTTTTTTATATATATTTATACGCCGGTCAAACATGTTTATAAGCATTACATGGCTTTTTTACCAAGTTATGCGTTTGGTAAATTTAAAATAGCTCATAAGCTGCTGATGAAACATAAAAAAATAAGTTGGAGGTACCCAATTTCTCATTTTTCAGCTTATAAACAATAAAAAAAGAGTCAGTTTGACAAATAAAAAGACAATTATACTCTTATACTTTTATGTGATAAAAATAAAGAAAAACTCATAATTTTGTGATATGATACCCGATTTGAGTGGTTTTCATATTAATATCATGTAACTTTTCATTAAAATATGATTGTGTCTTCGAATTTTAAAAAAAAAAAATTAATTATCTCTACATAAAATTTAAGATTATAAATTATGCATTCATCATAACTTTGTATTTTGAGATTATAAATTATGCATTCACCAAAAAAAAATATTTTCAATGTCTGTTATAATAATTTTTGCATTATTAACTGCTTATCAACACATTTTACCAAACAATTCAAGTGCTTATTAACACTTTCTTACCAAACAGTTAACAACATTATTAAAAAGAGCCGAAGCAAAAAAAAGTGCTCATAAACTTTACACAATAGACCCTGCACGTGGACCAAGAAGGGAGACAAGACAGACGGGTCACTAGGCCCAAACAAAACCAGCTCTGATACCATATTAGACTTGATCCAACCCAAAAGCATAAGCGTGGAGGGCCTAACGTGTATATCAAGTGACAACAGATATCACATTCTTTCGATGTGAGATACATTAACAAGCGCACATTTTGGCTTTCTTAGGTAAACGAGGGATCTCCAAAACCTGGGTTTCTCCTACTTTATGTAGTAGCTCTTATATATAAATGCATTAAAACTATTAAAAACAACAGAAATGATTCTTGACGTTAGCTTTCGTTAGTTTTTCTTTCAATTCTGTAGACGGCAAAAAGCGACCGAAGCAAGAGTATCCCAACTACTCTGGGACCAATTCCAATATCCTTCCATCTTAGGTTTTGTTTTTTTGTAGTTGTGTTCAGTTTTGCTCTTTGAACTTATGATGTACTTATGTTGTGTTTAATATATGTGATTATGATTTCCTTGTGATTCATGCTGGGCTCAACCTCTAAAAACACTGGGAATCCAGATAATTATAACATGACGTCTAAACATACTTAATGAAACTAATTAAGAGGTACAGATTAAAGTTCGATTGTTCTAAAAACGTCGTAAACAAGTGGAATTAAGCAGATATTTTGACATACAGAGAACACAAATACAGCAAGTATTTTTCACTTGAGAAACCTGTCAAACCAGTCACTTGCTTCTTTTACCATCAAACAAGTCATTTGGTGCCCAATCCCAGGTTCTGCAATTAACTGCATTTCAACAAACTCATGATATATATGATTATAAATAGGTAAAATACCCTACTATTTGATCCCTGCACTTTCGTGTTTGGACCCAATTTGGTCCCTGAATTTTATTTTAACCTAAAATGGCCCTTTCAACTTTCGTGTTTGGACTCAACTTGGCCCCTGAATTATTTTATAACACAAAATAGTTCCTGAACTTTCAAATATGAACCCAAAATGGTCCTTGCTGCTAGATCTTATATCAAAAATTCAAGAACCAAATTCATTTTATATTTGAAAGTATGGGTAATTACAGTTTACTACCCTATTAGATTCCAATTTATCATGTTACTACCCTAAAGAATTGTTTTTTTTCATGTAACTACCCTGTTAGATCCAAATTGTGTTTTCGTCCATTTTGTCCGTTAATTTTAAAGGAACTTGACTCTCTCAGGGTAGTAACGTGATGGAAAAACAGTGTTTTAACGTGATGAAACAGGGTAGTAACATGATAAACATGCATCTATAAGGGTAGTAACATGTAATTACCCCTTGAAAGTACGGTGACTATTTTAAGTTTTTTCCAAAAAAGTTTCAAGGACTATATTGGGTTAAAAAAAGTTTAGGGACCAAATTGTGTCTTTTAACTATAGTTTAGTTGATTTCAGTGGCAGGGTTTCAGAGCAATGGACTTTATGGTTAAATTAAGCACAAGATCTCACCTTAAACTTATCCGAACATTGAGCATCCTCATATGCCTTGCATGCTTTTGTTTTGGGAATTTCCAAGCCAGCAAGTGGGCAACGAGGATCTTCTGCACCTGTAATTTCCAAAAAGAAAAGGACATTGTTAATCCAAAAGGTCGTTACCTATTTGCCAATGATTAGTCACGGACAATTCAGTACAAGAAAGTTGCTCATTGATGAAACGTACGTACAATGGTGTCTCATGGCCCAGTAAAAGAGTAATATTTTAAGTTTAACTTCATATACGACTAGAAGAAAGTGCTAAAAAGGGCAAGAATCTATCATTTCATATCCAGGCCAATACTGATGTTAACCTTACTACAAGGTTAGTTTGCAATAATATTGATTGGTTACTCCTCAAAGTATATGTTAGGTAAAAACCCCAATTTAGACCCCAAACATATGGACCCAATTTTGTCTTTGAACTTTGTTTTAACCCAAAATGATTCTGAACTTTCCAAGATGGACCTAAAATGATCATTGCCTTCAGTTTCTCCGTTAAGTGGTCTGACTTGGAGTTTATAAATATATTAAATAATTATTTGTATTCAATTAATTTGCTTACCTGGCAGTCCAATTATATTAAATGACTCACGTGATCACCACATGACCCGCCACATTAGCAAAAATAATTATTCGATGTATTTTAAATTCCACATAAGACCACTTAACGGAAAAACTTGCGGAAGCTGACAGCAAGAACCATTTTAAGTACATATTTGAAAATTCAGGGATCATTGTGGGTTAAAACTTAAGACAAAGTTCATGGATCAAATTGGGTCCACATCCAAAAGTTCAGGGACCAAATAAAGGTTTTCACCTATATTTTAACTCTACAATTACAGAAATGAAAAGTGCTATAGAGTAAAAGAAGCTATCATACCATTTATAATCAGAAAAGGCCGTGGTGATATAGCTGGAACTGTGAAAGGTGCATCGAAGTCAGAAGCTAGACCCGGAGCAATCCTATCCCAGACCTGGCAATAAAATAAACCATAAGACGTATCCCAGTTTCAGATGCAAAGCTAAAGACCCACAAAAGAACAGAAATGAAATAAGCATGCATAACAAGTAGAGCAGCATAGAAAGATAATGCCACATAGTAAACTAATAAGCATCAATGAATAGAAGTAGATACTATATACAACGAAGGAAGTGAAATAAAATGTGTTGAAGCCTTAAATTCCAATATAGCATAGTGACAGAAACATAAATTACCGCATAGATGAACTTAAATGTACATAACATAAAATGTGACCGACCTTCTCCACCACTTCTTTGTCAATTTCACTCTTGCCTAAATCAATTCGTGCTTCTGTAATAAATGAGTGTCAAAGAAACAAATACTCACAGTTAGAATCAAAATGCAATATATACTAATATGAATTTAAAATACCACAATTATGGTATAACATACTGGTTATTGTTTCATAGTAACTAAAATTTGAAATATTCTCATATTATATTATCACCAAGAATGTCAGATAGTTTAAATCCACTAAGATGCAACCACAGTCTTCTTTTACCTTCAAATACAGCCTTTATACTGTCAACTCGGCCCTGCCACTTGTCATTTTCTATGGCCCATCGAAAGCCCTAAAATGATATTACATAAAATGTAAGAAGGTTATTCAATGTGTGTGTGTGTGTGAGAGAGAGAGAGAGAGAGTGCTTAAACTACATAAACCTCAATATACATAATTTAAGTCACCTGGACACCAATTATAGGGACAACCACAGCATAACGGGTGTCAATAGCAGCAGCAAACCATGCATGCATTCCTGGAATCCATAATGACAGACATGAACTCTTCATGTTACAATATGTTCTAAGTATTAAATTTGATTAGCCAACCTCTTAAATTTGATTAACCAACCTCCAAGTGATTCACCAGTTATCCCTATCTTTGTAGGGTCCACATCATCCCTCAGTGTAAGATAATCTGCCAGTTTTATTAAGTCCCACACCTGCATGATTCAAAGCTTCTTTCCAATTTAAATCGCATTACAATCTTGTTGTCAATTCATATGTTAGCAGGGAAAAGTTTAAGATGGCACATGGACCAATTACCGTGTCAAATATAAATGGCATTGTATCACCTCTTTTCCATGAGGAAACTAGAGCCTGCATTTAAATAGCATACATAGATTAGGTTAAAATCATCTTGATCCTTTGATTAGTCCACATTAACATCAGACCAGGAGATAAAGTTGGAAATCCATATATATGTGGTGTTATCTCACCAAAATGGAGAAGATAGAAAAACACACACACAGTTTTTAAAGTAACATCTAGCTGTCCATATTTTAGAACCAAAACTTAAGACAAAGAACTAGGCAGCAATCCCTCTGCTGAAGGCTGCTGCAGTAGAATGCCACAACATTTAAGATTGGCATTACCAACTCACAGGCCAACACAAATATAACTATGTACACATCTGTGTTTTAAAATAGCCATGAGGTGCGAGGCGCACTATTGAGCCTCAAAATGGCTGAGGCGAGGCGACTTCGGAGAGGCACATCCGAGGTGCATTACACAGCAGTACCAAAGGCGCACTTGAGGCGCGCCTCACTAAATTTATGACTTAATTTCTTTGATTTCATACTAAATCTGATTTCAAATTGTGAATGTTGATGTATTTAATTAGTACATTTAATATAAAGACTTTTCAGATTTCAAAATTCCATTTTACAAAAAAAAAATGTATTGTTAAATGGAATTTTAAATATGAAAAGACATTTGGTGGGTTTCAAAATAAAAAATGTTTCTATGAAATATTGTTACTCAAGCTATATAAAGGCAACAATTCCAGTTTTTGTATGAAACATTAAGGAAGCAACAAGTCAGTTTACAGATAGAGTATACACTATACAGTATAATGGATGTTTGATAATTCAAAAAATATAGAGGAATGGTGAAAGTCTTCTCTATATTATAACTTTTTATATTTTAGAACATAGTTTAGTTAATTTAATGTTTTAAAGTTTTTAATATTTTTTCATAAATTTTAAAAGAGTGCCTCCCTTCAAAAAAGCCCGCACATCACTGTGCCCCTCGCGACTCAGCTTTAGAGGATCCCAACGCCTCATATGAGCCTTGGGCCTTTTAAAACATTAGTACACATGACGACTTTTATCCATATATAGCTGGGTTAAATAATCAATTGAGGTGAGACTGAGGCAAAGTATCAATAAAAAAAATACACACATCTCGATAGGTTGTTTTATTGCTGGCACGTTCACCGTGATAGCGAGAATCTATGGCAACAGCTATATATCCCCGTGATGCATATGCCTGAAATAAGAGACAACAATTCCTCATCCAAACATTATTAGCATATATATATGCTGATAAATACTGAAGAAGAAAGGCAATTTAAGGGTAGCTACCTCAAGCAATGGCCGCAACCATTCCTTGCACTTATGGGTACTATGCAGAAAGACAACAGCAGGCTTCTTTTGATGATTCTTTTCCTTCAGACTCAATATAAGTACAGGCAGGCGTCCTTGATCTCCGGCCTATCAATAATCATCATAGATTAAGCTCGCTTAGAAACATTGGTATCGCCGAGCAAAAAAAAAATTTAAAAAGCTTGCTTAGAATCATACATGTTATCAACAAAAGTACAAAATCAGGTATATTACTTCCCATATTACAGAAACCTTCACAAATATACTTACTAGTGAGTGATATCTAAGATGAAATCAGCATGGGTGATATGATCTGATAATTTGAATCAAACTAAGGCTTCTATATAAAGTTGATTGACTAAGAATAGCAGGTGAAAGGAACTCGCAAAAAGAGAATATGCTTGGCTTCAAAGAACAAGCATGAACACAAAATGCGATGGTAAATGGAGGATCTTCATCATATAAGCGGATAAGTTACCAATAGCAATAGGAAAAGGATTTTTTCCTGTAGTGAATGACATGTTTTCCTATGTAATGATTCATGACCATTAAATTGTAATAAATGAATAAAATGTCCTCATGAGGAGAGGATGGGATAGTGGAACAAGGGTCACCTCAGCTACATAGAAAAATACATGTATTTAGAGTATGTAAAAACACTGTTGAGGAGCAGGGTCATATTAAAGCTAACCAGTTATGGTATTTTGATATAACATAGATCCGAACAGTAGACGAGTGAAAACACTCTAAATACATGTAATTAGAGAATGTGAATTACGGATATATGAAGAAGCAATGAGTGACAATGATGTAAGTTGAGCCGACATCCGAATAGTAGATGCACAACTCTTTGCAGTACAATCAAGTTTGACAGAACATATTTCAAACTAACTTGGAACATTCTGGTCATTTAAAATCATTTCGATAACTTATCAATGATCATCAACATAATTATATTGTACACCCAGATTCGATAGAAAAAGAATGGCAATTAAAGAAACAAACAATCAGACAAGTGGAATATCATTCCGAAACTGAAAAGATTACCTCAGTAGACAAGTAGAGATTTTCCTCTTGAAGTAGCTCCTTCAAATTCTCAATGTCTGCCTTTGGACATGATACCATCACCTAAATTTACATCCACAAAATAAATGAACATTACGAGAACAAATCAATGACAGGAAAAAAAGAACTCGCAAATATATCAAATCTGAACCTCATTGGAGCGAGGCGGATTATCCTGATACAATGGATCTGCCACAGGTTTTGCAGGTTCTACAACAAGCGGGACTAAACAGATCCAACAAATCCAATATAAGCAAACAAACCAAACACAAAATACTAAGGATGAGCAAAAATTCATTAGTTACGCGATTAACTCAGATTCTCAGCAACCAAACAGAAACAGCCATTCAAATATAGGATCAAAATGTCATCATTACTTCTGTTTCTCATAATCTTACTCTCTACTACAATTGCCAAACACTATCATACAACTAACATTTACTTTTTCCTCCACTTTCTCGGCAACCAAACAAACCATTAAATCAAAAAAAAAAAAAAAAACAGTCTAGTCGCAGAATCACCTTCAGCAGATGAATCTGCCACAGGTTTTGCAGGTTCTGCTACGAGTGGAATTGAACAGATCCAACAAATCAAACACAAAATACCAAGGATGAGCGAAAATTCATTACTTACACGATTAATTCTGTAATTCAGATTCTCAGCAACCAAACAGAAACAGCCATTCAAACATAGAATCAACATGTCATCATTAATTCTATTTCTCGCAATCTTACTCTCTACTGCGACTACATTTTCCTCCACTTTCTCGGCAACCAAACAGACCGTTAAACTAAATCAAAAATAAATCAGTCTAGTTGCAGAATCACCTTCGGCAGATGGATCTGCCACAGGTTTTGCAGGTTCTACTACAAGCGGAATTGAACAGATCCAACAAATCAAACACAAAATACTAAGGATGAGCAAAAATTCATTAGTTACATAGAATCAAAAGGTCATCATTACTTCTATTTCTCGCAATCTTACTCTCTCCTACGACTACATTTTCCTCCACTTTCTCGGCAACCAAACAGAGTGTTAAATTAAATAATTAAAAATTACAGTCTAGTTTTAGAATCACCTTCAGCAGATCGTCTGCTTCGCAGAAGCTGAAGAAACTGAGATCGCAGCTTCTCCGAGTCAATGGCTGTGTCCATCGCTCGAACTGTATAGGTAGTGACTGTACTGGCAATGATCTCGATCCGCTGTGGTTTATATAGTGAAGTTTTTGGCGGGGCAGGTCGAAGACACGTGTGGTCGAGAATGGGTCTCACGTGCGAGAGGTGACCCACGTGCGAAGTAGTGGAGAAGATGGATACGAGAGGAAGATGATGAAGGATCATTTTTTTTTTATATATTTCAATTTCTGGTTTTAGTTGTCTGTGGTGGAATTTAATAATTTATGAATTGTTGATGGGTCCCATAATTATCAGCCATGTGGGGCCCATATTGTATGGTCATGAATTTTTATGGGGAAAATGCTAAATGTTCCGAGTTTTGTAAAAAAGATTATGTACAAAATGACATGACAGTTTATGTGTCAAACACGTATTTTATATTTTCGTACATTAAAATTAAGTTTAACGAATTACAATTTGACATATATGGACAGAGGTTTGCCTCTTTACTCGGTTTATATGGATTCCAAGTTGATTGTTGATATTGTTCGGGTTGTTTGTCATTACCCATAGTCTTTTACTTATTTGAGACGAGCGCGTGTTACTTTACTTGGCGATACTCCTCTACATCATGTCCTTCGGGAGGCGAATCGTGCTGCAGATTGGCTGGTCGGGTATGGTTCTAGTATTGGTTCTAAATGCATTATGGTTTCTAATTTCCCTTTATTTCTATTGTGATACTGATAGGGGTGGTAGGTTTTCTTCCCGTTCAGGGAAGTTATATTTGTAATCTGCATTCATTTAGCATGTTAGGTGCATTTTTGAAGAGGTAAGACTCATATGCCCCCCTTTTTTCCGTGTCTTTTATTCTTGTTAATATACTGGTAAGGGTCCGGTCAAACCCTCCACCTTCTCTTTGGTGGCTTCCCAACAAAAAAACAAAACAAAATGACATATATGATACCGCTACCCTTCCATAAATTTCTGATGCGGAGTTGCTGGTTTATAAGACGTGTTATAAACGTGACATATTGTGATTTGACCATGTCATCTATGAAATATTTGATGTGTCATATTTCATTTATATTTTGTACATTTTTGATGGGAGGGACAGAGGAACTTTCTTTTTCTAACCTTGTGTGTGTTTGGTTGGTGAGAAAATAAATTAGCAATTGTTTTTGTTTGAATGGGAAAAGGCCAGAAAATAAATCTTAGAAGGAAGCTCGTATGGGTAAGATAACAATTATAATGACAAAATCAGTGGTAACAGGAAAGTGCAACGAACTTTGGTCTCTCTTTAAGGCTTGTGGCCGTATTGTGATAAATATAATTTGAATCAAACCGTCAAATCAAATACCTAAAAATCAAAATTTAAGTTGTTCTTTAGACTTGTTGATATTAAAAGTATTGATTTATTTGCGATAGAAATAACTTTTAAATGTTCGAGGCGATTCAAATTTCATATAAAAAAATTACAACTCGCAACTTTGTATATATGTACATAATTGTATAAAGAGTAATAACATTTGGTTTAATCTAAACCAAACTAATGAAATAGTGTCACCACGTTAAAATTCACTTATACTCAAGGACGGATCCAGAAATTTTTTCGGTGGGGGCAAAGTATTGATAGAAATTTGGGTATCTTTTTCATGTAAACTCATAACTCCACCCTAATACCGTCGACAAAGAGGCTCGTGTAAGATAATTCCTTAATTATCTACTAAGTGGTCTAAAATTGTTAAACTTGGTAGGTGAACTAATTAAGGGTTAAGTGAGAGAAATCAATTATAGACCCAAAAATCCAAGAATGAATTCATCAAGCTTGGACATGACATCTCAATCCAACTCGGGTATGATTTCTTTACTACTTATTATGCATGTAAAATTCATAGATTTCTAAAGATCATTCCAAATTCATTCTAAAGAAAGAATGTAATTAGCTTAATGTTAATAACTAACATGTGGTATCAGAGCATGGTTGAAGAAATTTATGTTTTTTCATGTTCATTGTCATAGATTTCTTTGTATATTATTCACATCCATGAAACTTTGATGCTCTCATAAATTTATCTATTGTATACTCAAAATGATAAATTTCATGGAAAGTTTATGTAAATGTAAACTTGATTTACAGCTTTTATGTGTACAAACTTATGGTTAATCATGATAATTTGAGATCACCAAAGTGACCAAATTAGAGTGATTGATATATTGTACATAAAATAGTCATTCATTTATGACATTTATAAAATGCCAATTATGAATTGATAAATGAATGATGTTTATTAATTGATAGAGTTGTAAGATTTTCCCAAAGGAAAATTAATTTTCTATGATTAATAAACATAATGAAGAAAATTAAATTTAATAATCAAGATACATATTTGTTGACCCAAAGGCGACAGTCTATTTTGATTGAAAATTTAATGTCTTATTAAAGATATATGTGGCATTTGATTATGATAGTATATTGTAGTAGTTGCCCAAAGGTTGCAATATATTATTTGTGATAATATGAATCTATTAAGAAATAATTTGAGTATTTATGTTAATTTGCAGCTATTTCTCTTCATTCGCAAGCATCATCTGTTACCGTATTTAATGGTTTAAACTTTACTGATTGGAGTGAGCAAGTCAAGTTCCACTTAGGTGTTTTGGATCTTGACTTATCACTTTAAGAAGAAAAACCTGCTATTACGGATACAAGCAGTCATGAAGATAAGTTTAAATTAAAGATATGGGAACGGTCAAACAGATTATGTCTTATGTTTGTGCGAATGACCATTGCCAACAACATTAAAACTACTATTCCACAAACAGAAAGTGCAAAAGTATATATGCAGTTTGTGGAAGAACGTTTTCGTTCTGTTGATAAGTCTCTTGCTGGTACACTTATGGCAAAACTCACGACCACAAAATTTGACGGGTCGCGGAGTATGCATGAACATATCATCGAGATGACTAATATAGCAGCTAGATTAATGAGTTTGAGAATGACTGTACATGACTCCTTTGTGGTTTAGTTCATCTTGAACTCACTAACTCCTGAATATGGTGCTTTTCAAATTAACTATAACACTATTAAGGATAAGTGGGAGGTTAATGAATTGACCAGTAAGCTTATTTAGGAGGAGAATAAGCTTAAAAGTATGGGGAGTCATTCAGTTAATCTAACAATTCAAGGAGCAGGCATATCACTGAAAGTAAAAGCCAAGAAATTCAAGAAAACTAAAAGACCTGCTCAAGTTCCTCAGGAAGAAAAGAAGAAACAAAAGAATAAATGTCACTTTTGTAGGAAAGGACATTTTCAGAAAGATTGTCTTAAGCGAAAAGCTTGGTTTGAAAAGAAAGGTACAACGAATGTTTTTGTTTGTCCTTTCGAATCAAATCTTATTGATGTTCCTTATAATTCT
>JAYMTK010003818.1:0-11822 GCA_036897405.1 Pelargonium myrrhifolium | reverse complement strand
CCCGTGCCCCCAACAGTCGTGGGCCCACAACCCCCCCGCCCGTAAGGGGGCCGCCCCGCCACAGCTTGAGCTCCTTCCATGGCGTCCGGGCGCCGAACATTAGTATTCCCAAGTATCTGGAGAGGATTTATAAGTACACGAATTGTAGTCCGTCGTGTTTTGTTGTTGGGTTTGTGTATATTGACAGGTTGCTGCATAGACACCCGGAGTCGCTTGTGGTTTCGCTGAATGTGCATAGGTTGGTGGTCACGAGTGTCATGGTTGCTTCCAAGATGCTGGACGATGTGTGAGTGTAAAAACCTTTTTTTTTGTGTGTGTGTGTTATTGATTGATGAGCGAATGTTAATGCATGTTAGGTGTTTGACGATATGTCTAGCTGAATGGTACGTTTTGTTTCCATGGAGTTAGTTGAATTTTTTTGGTGGGATTTGCTTGTTAGAGTGTTTTGTGTTCTGGGTATGGCTTTCAATTGAAGAAATTGAAGGTTGGTTTTGGAATTGAGCATATTATGAATAAGCATCTGCTAGTAGTTATGGTAAAGCATGGGAACGTTAATGGAATTAACCAAATCATTGCAAATTTTGTAAATACGGGCTGGGTTTATGTGTGTGTTCTTAATGATGAGTGAATGCGGGTAATCCATGTTTGATGTTCAATGATATGTCTAGCTGAATTTTGCGTTTTGTTTCCTGGAATTGGTCAATTTTTTGTGGGATTTGCTTGTTAGAGACGGAGTGTTTTGTGTACTAAGTATGGCTTAAATTGGAGATAAAAATTGAAGGTCACTTTAGGAATGGAGGTTATTATGAATAAGCATCTGCTAGTAATTATGGTGAAGTTCAGGGACTTTGATCGAATTTAACAAAATCAATGCGAAAATAGTAAATACGGATTGAGTTTATGTGTGTGTTCTTAATGATGAGTGAATGTGGGCAATCCATGTTTGATGTTTGATGATATGTCTAGCTGAATTTTGCATTTTGTTTCCATGGAGTTGGTTGAATATTTATGTGGGATTTGCTTGTTGGAGACTAGAGTGTTCTGTGTACTAGGTATGGCTTAAATTGGAGATAAAAATTGAAGAAATTGAAGGTTGCTTTTGGAATCGCGGTTAGTAATTATGGTAAAGTTTAGGGCTTTGATTGAATTTAACAAAATCATTATGGATTAAATAAATATGGATTGAGTTTATGTCATTATGTGTGCCTTAATGATGAGTGAATGTAGGTAATGCATGTTAGGCGTTTGATGATATGTCTAGCTGAATTGTATATTATGTTTATGGAATAGATTGAATTTTTGTTTCTAGTGTTTTGTCTGGGTGTGGTTTAAATTGGAGATAAATTGAAGAATGTTTTTCTAATAAATATGGATTGGGTTTATGTGTGTGCTCTGTTATGAATGCATGTTATGTGTTTGGTGATAATGTGCTATGTCTAGCTGGATTATGCATTTTTTTGCTTACCCGTAAATGTTTGTTCTTCATGTGGGTTTTGTTTGTTAGACTGTTTTGTATTATGGGTATGGTTTGAATTCGGAGATGAATTGTAGAATTTTGGAACTTTTTTCGAACATGTCTTGAAAAAACACTTTCACAGAAGAATGTTACTTAGAATAAGCATTTGTTAATAAACATGAGAAACCTAAGAGACCTTCAGCGAATTTAACTAATACATTGCGATTTGAATCTCCATCATATCTTCAAAGAATGAACCATCAAAGCATGTCGGTTTTATACATATATATTGTCAAACCATGTTCATTGTGCATCAACCATTCTTTGGTTTTTGATTTGAATCTGCAATGTTGCAGACACTACAACAATGCATTCTATGCTCGGGTTGGGGGAGTCAGCAACGCAGAGCTGAACAAGCTCGAAATGGAGTTGCTTTTCCTTTTGGATTTCGGAGTTAGCGTGAGCCCTCGGGTTTTCGAAAGCTACTGCTTGCACTTGGAAAAAGAGATGTCTCTCAATGGAATAGGCAAGAGGATCGAGAAGTCGCTAATGTCCCACTCTCTGGACGACGTGACTGAAATATCTGTGGACGATACCAACAACTCCTCACCACCTCAGTATGACGGATTGACATGACGAGCTGAGTTTCTCTTATTCTTCTTCTCTCTTGATTCTCTTGTTAATCTTATTACATTATCATGTACCAGAGTCCATTAACTCGGAGCATTGGTATATTCAATTGGTCATAGTCAACTTTGAAATTCAAATAGAGTTTTGAGGTATTTCTTGAAGAATTTATGGTTTCCTGAGACTCATTGATCAGTTCTTTGTGTATATGATTGCATTTTCTTGTACATTACATACAAACTCATCCTTCATATGATGTTTTATTCGGAACCCCGTAAACTTGTGTTGTGATCAGTGCGTTTGATCGTTGAATAAACGTCTTATTCTTGTTGATAACGCTTTTAAGGCACTTATGACTTTGAAAATGTTGATGATGCAACCGAGGACTCGAGCTTGATTGTTCTGAAAATTTTATGCGGTTGCAAAACGCTATTTAAGACCTAAAAGTTAGTTGATTTTGAGTGCAAAATGTTGTTAGTACTCATTGAATGTGTGTGTGAGTTTGGGTATTTGAAAGTTTTGGTAATGCAATTACTTTAATGAACAAAAACTTTGTTGACATCGATGAAAGAGTCTTAAACACTTCAAAAATTGATGATTTTGAACTCATCAAACATGCATTGGGCACCTTTATTCAACAAGGTAGGTTGATCTCATTGGTAAATGGGTCACACCTTCGGTGGAGTCAATTTCTTTTACGCATTGGTGAACCGAGTCTTGAAAATTGAAAGTAAATGAGAAGCCGACAAAAGCGACTGATCCCCATTGCACGTACCTGATAGGGGGTGTAAGAGACCACTTTTGGTGCAGTCAGGTGCCTGAAGCACTAGGATAGTGAGAGAGACGAAGTCTCACTCCTGAACAGCAATCCCTCCTTGTAAATATAAGGGTACCGTGCCGTTGCAAGACAGGATTTCAGCACTTGTTTATATCAAAAAAAAAAAATGTGGCAATGCAAGAATTCATGTGAAACAATTACTTGAAGTAGTAAGTTGTCATTTATTGTTAGAGAAGAAGATCGATATTTACAGAAAAAATGATTATGAACTATTGTTCTCTGCTCAACGAAAGTTGACGTTGTCTTGTCACTTCAACCTCGTGTTAATTATAGTTAAGACTACATAGACAACACAACAATTTCTACAAATTATCACTTACAAGTAATGAATTGCCAGTTCTGACAATGAGACAATGTCGACTAACTTCTTTTTACGACTAACGAAAAATATAGTGAGATCTTTAACACTTCAATCTTGCACTACATACCTCACTTATCTACTTTGTTCATCAATCAAAACGAATAAATCTAACCGAAAAAGTCACACATCTATATTTAGACAAAATGTGTGTTATCTTTCAACTCACCTCCTCGTAAAATTACATCATTACTTACGGTAAATTAAAACTTTTACGTTTCATAATAGACAAATACAAGTGTAAGACTCATGTGAGTGAGAAGAGATATCGGCTTCGATCCTCACTCAACACATTAATGAAGAGGTGAAATCTTTAATTTGTGAACAAAAGATTAGTTTGGATGTGATCAAAAGGCTTAGAGGTGTCAACCGCTAAAATGCGGGCCCGCTTTAGACAAAAAATAATTAACACACTTGCTATCCAATCAAATCATGCCACGTAAGCATTCTGACCCAGCTGACCGGTTTGACCTTCTCCATAGTCAACCAAACTTAATGCTCCGAGGCACAGCAGATAAATAATAATAAAAAAATCGCACCGAAACCACTTTCATTTTCTCGTTGACGCAGAGCACAAGTTTAGAATCGAAGTGTCGGAGCTCAGAGAATCAATGGAGGACCTGTAAATTCGACAACCCTTTTTTCCTTTTCGATCACTGAACCCGAAAAGCCGCTCCTTTAAACGGTGTCGTATTGGTCTCGCTATGGGTGATTCCTCCAAGGAAGAGCTCGTGGAGCTGATCAAGCGCTTCGGTGCTTATCTCACCGTCAAGATGTCCAATCTCCTATCGGTTTCTCTCCACGACATGGTTCTTTCTCTTTCTCTCTTGTCGTTTTCGTGGAGTTTTTGCTGGATCTGATGGGCATTTGAGTCCCAAATTTGATGTTTTTTTGTTAAGTTCTGATTCTGATTTGATTGGTTGGTTTTGTTTTGCTCAATTTTGGGGGTTTTCTGTTGATTTGTGTGGATTTTGGAATTGGGTTGATGTTGTTATGAGGTAAAAGAATTTTGATTGTCTGTTTCTATTGGGTTTGTGTTGGATTGAAGCTTGTGCATTGGTTTGTTGGTGGTTTAGCTAGGTTTGAAAAATTTGTAACTTTAAGTATTTAGAGATGTAAATAAGTAGTAATGGAACCGTATGTTGTATATGGTCGTCGATATGATACTATTTGTTACCTTAACCAATTGGTTTGATGAGCCATGATGCCACTGAATTTCCTGAATTGCGTTTTACCTTGAGCTTTATTGGGTTTGAGTAGTAATGGAACCGTATGCTGTATATGATCATCGATATGATACTATTTGTTACCTTAACCAATTGGTTTGATGAGCCATCATGCCACTGAATTTCCCAAATTGCGTTTCAGCTTGTGCTTTATTGGGTTTGAGTGTTTTGATTATGTAGCATTGAACAAAAATACTTATCTTTGTGTTTGTTGAGAAGATGATAAACTTGGTGAACAATGCTTGGTTAGCCACTCTATTGTATGGATGATCCGGTTGATGTTTTGTTCAATTGTTATGAAATTTTGAATGTCAAAAGAATTTTGAGATTATCCTGATAGACGATACTCCATCCCTCCCGAAATGAGTTTCCACTTTCCTTTTTTCTTTTTGGTTACTTAGTTACAAT
This sequence comes from Pelargonium myrrhifolium, assembly GCA_036897405.1. Lineage (NCBI taxonomy): Eukaryota > Viridiplantae > Streptophyta > Magnoliopsida > Geraniales > Geraniaceae > Pelargonium > Pelargonium myrrhifolium. Next base: position 6,909 of record JAYMTK010003818.1, on the reverse strand, counting down.
TGAATTACCAAAATATTTGTAATAAGCTTGTTAGGAAATGGACACTCATTTTGGGACGGAGGGAGTAGTTTCTATACTTATAGTTTCTTATCGACTTCGAACTGGTATCAGGATTCACGATCTGTTGGGGCTATTGCCGGGCTTGCTGTTGCTTTAGTGTTTACCTGGAGGCTTTTGAGATCACCGAGTGGACCTCAAAGAAGGCAACCGAAAAGACATGCTCCATCAACTAGTAGTTCTGGTGTTGAAAATCATTCTAATGCAGCATTGACTCCTTCAGGAGTATGCTCAACTTCAGAGGATTCAGGAGCACAAAATGTTCTCGACGAGTTCTTTCCGTCTGTAAAGGTAAGTTTGTTCATATCTCCGCCTAACATTTTGATTCACATTATTACATATTTTTATGTATGTACTTTATTGATTCTTCTGTTGTTAATTCTTCCCCTCCATCTCTTGCCAGCCTACTTTGGGGCAAATTGTTCGGCGGAAATTAAGTGAAGGCAGAAAGGTAACAATCTACAAATCATCAAATACATGCTGTTCTAGTTGTTGGGACTTTTTTGTGCTTAATTTAGTGCTTCTCGTCATCAAATACTTGCTACAAGTATTTGCTTCCACAAATGATGTTTCGTAGTATTCCAATTAGATTTCCGCTTCTGTTCCTCCATGGTTGTTACTTTTTGAGATGAAATGTAATTACTTTCATGCTTTTGTATTTACTATTTGACCTTTTGGAGCAAATAGTAGCTTATGAAGTCGACTATTGCATGAGTCTTATATCTCATTGCTTCGATGATTTGCTCTGTATAGGTTACATGTCGGTTGCTTGGAGTAATTCTTGAGCAAAATGATCCAGAGGAGCTTCAGGTTGTTGTTTTTTCTTCTTATAACCTTCAAATTTGGAACAAGAATCTGCAAGTTGACGTGGGTTAAATTTTACTGTACAGAAACAAGCAACAATCAGATCATCTGTGCTTGAAGTGCTATTGGAGATCACAAAATTTTGCGACCTCTATCTCATGGAAAGAGTTCTGGATGATGAAAGTGAAGTGCGTGTGTTGACCCAATCTTGTTTACATTATTATTTACTTACAATTATATCTTTTGCTGATCATTGCACTTGGTAGCATCAATTTTGCCAAATCGTATAATGTTACATGTTGGTTTTTTAGTGGTGCCTGCAATCAAGTTCTTTAAGCATATGATTTTTATTGCTTATAAAAAATATAAACAAAAAGAGCGTGAAATCTTATTCTAAAAATGGTACGAGAGTTTGTTTCATTATTTAAGGGCAAGATTTGACTTTAATATTTCTTGTTTTTGCTATGGCACATGGGGTTGGTTTTAAAATTCGAAATGCTGTTTTAGCTTGTTGTGGCTTGATAGAACATTTGTACCATGCCTCTTATGTTACAATGTTCTCATGCTAATATATACGTTTCAATCCTTTAATTGTATCTTGTTCTAATGTTATGTATGTGATGAACAATTGTCTTCAGAAAAATGTCCTTCAAGCTTTAGAAGATGCTGGAGTTTTCACATCCAGTGGCTTGGTCAAGGACAAGGTATGCATTTTAAATTATCTAACTCGCTGTTTACAATGCATCTTTCTTTTTATCTTCTCATGTTACCACAAGCCACATTGACGATCAAATACTAAAATTGGGTAAGAAACGGATAAGAATACAATCAGATGATCTGATTAGGTTGACATTTCGTGTTGACGTGTTGTGTTGGAGGTTAAATATATGTTATATAGGTCAACACAAGCACAACACATTTGATAATCACGTTGACGTGTCGTGTTTGTGCCGACTTTGCCTCAAACAAGAGATGAGAAAAACTGTAATTGATGTTCTCATTCTCTGCTTCCAATATCTTACCTCAATTGCGATATATATGGACAGTAGGGCTGTGAGTGAGAAAGAGAAGATAAGATTGAAGAAAATTAGAGAGAACAGACTAATTTTAACCTTAATAGTGTCGTGCGTGTTTCACATGTCCAACATGAACGACGCGATTATAAATATGCTGAGTCCAAACACAGTCGAATCGTGTCGTGTTTGTGTTGTGTCCCAAATTTCCAGCTCTAGTTCTAATAGCCATCACTTGCTGTTTGAAAGCATCGTAGTGATTAGTTTTGAGATCTTTGGCGTTTTTTACGTGTCTGCTTATCACGTAATCCACTTAATATGCATTTGCAGGTTCTCTTTTGTAGCACGGAGAACGGGAGATCATCTTTTGTTCGGCAGCTAGAGCCAGATTGGCATATTGACTCGAACCCAGAAGTCATTACGCAATTAGCTGTATGTTTTCCGTTGCATGTCATCATTCTTGTTAATGTTTTGATGTTTATATATCCACTTCCGAATCTTACGTTTTTTTGGTCGCAGAGATTCATCAAAAACGAGCTTCACATTTCTCCCGTCAGACCTGAACGGTCTGCTCCTAACGTTTTCAGCTCCCCGTCCTTGGAACAGTTCTTTGGATGCATCTGATTCTCGGGTAAATAACACATACAATTCGAAACACACTTTTTTTCTTGTCACAGCTCAATGTTTTTTTCGGGTACTTGCCGGTTTTCAGATGATAGATGAGCCTTGTATTCCAAAAATGTTCCGAGGAATAGCGTCTTTGTTTAGAAATTGTGCATTAGATTATCTCAGAGTCGAACTTTGTTAGCCTGTTATAGATTTAATCTGTAATTCATCAGTTGAAGTGTGCACTGTCAAAAAATAATTTTGTTGTTACATTCATTGGTTTTGAATTATTTTCAAGAGCTATGGCTGTGATTTAGATTTTTATGTTCATTTCTTGTCTCAAACTTTTAAACCCTAGTTGAGCTTAAAGGTTGCTTGTTATTGAAGTAATGTATGTCTTCGGTAGAGCTTAAAATTTGGATTCGAACCTGAAAAAATCCCAATTTTTGATCTGGTCAATTTGTGCACATTTTACATTAAAATTCAAAATCCAAAATTGTTGCCTCTTATCTTTAGCGATGAACCGAAGAAGTTCAAATTTAGGGTAATCGTGTTTGTGTCAAATCTGTTTAATGAAACGTGTTATAAATGAACTAATAGCCACCTATTGAAGGACAAAATTGTGATTTTAAAAATGAACCGTGTAAAAACCGACTCATATAAGTTCAATGAGTCAAATATATCCAGTATATGTGTCAATCCAAATTCATTTATTTTAATGTATCGGGGGTGCTGTGCCAAACTAACTTTTAAACAAGTCGTGTTTATGTTGTGCTAGGAATAGTATTTTCTTTTATCAACAAGCGTACAAACATCGAGACTCGAACCCTGAAAATAGTATTTTGTTACATGGGTGTATTAGCAATGATTCTATCGTAATATAACTTGAAAAGACAAGAAGCCACTAAATTAGATTCGAATTCACAATCTCAAGAACTATAAACACAAGATCTAGATGGTATACGACCGGTCAAAAACATCATATGTTCGTGTTTCGCAACTTTTCATTGGTTCTGGTCTTTCCCTTAAGCGGTGACAAATTCCAGAACTGACGAAAAGTTGTCTGATAAAAACACGTACGTATTTGACAAATGGACTATGTAACCTTAACAATATGCTTCAAGAAACCCAATGAGAGCAGAAAATGTCAAATCTATAAAATGGCATTAAAAGAAACTGATACATCTGTTGAGAAATAGGTATCATCAAGACAACCAATTCTCTCTAGTGGACATGAATTCTCCCAAGAAAGTAACTGTAAACTCCTTTTGGCCAAAAAAAATTGTTTTGCAATGCTTTGGTGATCTATACACTATAATCATTAGAAATAAGTTTGTCTTCCTCGGTTTCGCTGTCACCGATGGTGAGCTGGATACTTGACTTGGAGTTCATCTTGTTCCACTCGTTTTCTACCCGGAAAAACACCCATTGGAAGCGCCGGAGCATCTCCAAGGCAGTGATTATAAACACAGTCACGTAGTTATGGCGAAGATGGGCGGATAGCTTGTACGTCCACGTGCAACGCAAAACCAGATTACTTGCTATCACCCACACATAAACCTGCAAATCCATCGATATGAACCTGTAAGCATATAGTCTAAAACCGTTTTGGTTTGCTAAAAGACCCAACTTGGTCCCTCAACTTTCGTGTTTGGACCCCATTTGGTCCCTTTTCAAATATGGATCCAAGATGGCCCTTGCAGTTAGAGCTTAAATCAAAAGTTCAAGGACTATCTGGGTTAAAAAAAGTTTTGGGACCAAATTGGGTCTTTTACCTTTTGGTTTCATTAGCTGAAGTTTCATCGAGAGGGTGAGGCACAACGGTTAAGGTTAATGACCCTTCCCTGATCCCATAATGGTGGGAGCCTCGTGCACCGGCAACCCCTAGCTGAAGTTTCAATTAGGGTTTGGGAAGTGTTGTGAACTAATTAACTGTCATATCACAGAGATTGTGACCTTGAGGTCAACATGTTCGAGTCAAAGAAAGAGTCTCTCTGCAAAAGCGGGGGAAGGCTACGTACATTAATGACCCTACCCATACCCCACAATGGTAGGACTTTGACAGATCAAAGAGATTGTGACCTTGAGGTCATAGGGTTCGAGTCAAGGAAACAGTCTCTGCAAAAGCAGGGGGAAGGTTCCCTACATTAATGACCCTTCCCAAACCCCAAAATGGGTGGACTTGGGAGCCTCGTTCACTAGCCGGCCCTCCCTGAAGTTTCACGTAGGGTTAGGGACGTGTTGCAAACTCGTTAACTAATATGCCACAAAGATTCGAAAAACTAGACCAGTCACTAGGGTTTATAACTTCTCTGAATGATATTTCATAATCCGTGGAGGGGTAGATAGTATACTAACCCATTTGCGTCCATAGATTAGGTACGAGACGAGATGTGGTTTGCTGAACTTGAAAATCCGAGTGAAGCAACTGAAAAAAAAAAAGGAAGAGAAATTTACATGGCATGATTGAAGTTAAGATCAAATGTTTCAACATGGCGTAATTGCAACGTGGCTAAGATCACTTATGTGCCGGCAAAGGAGTCACAATCACAAGTTTGGAATCAATTCAATATCGTGAAAGGTTAAAAGACCATTTCACTTACCTCATGTCCCAATCTCGCTTCACGTCCCAATAGAAGGAATATAAGGAGTTCAAAACACTTGAGATAAGCCAAAGAGGCCGATAAAAGTTAGTCCACTTATCCGGGAAGACGTGATATTTAAGAGCCGAGAGGAAGATCACAGGCACTGCAGTTGAATACTTTAAAGCTGAAACCACGAGCAAAATGAAGTTAAGTAATTAAGTGGCAAAACTACTTGTAGGATACAATGGAAAAGAGAGAAGGACGAAGAAGACACAATATGCAAAGGGAAGTTAGCGGAAGATCGTACCATTCAGAAGCGTTGTTTTCTCTCCGGTATCCTTGTATTGTCGAAGACATTGAAATAAACGAAAAAGATAAGGTAAAACCAGAACTAAGGGGATAGCTACAGAGTGACTGCCGCATACAGAATCAGCTTCAAACCATGCAATAGTGGCAACCTACAAGTATATGAAATAATACAGCTCAAAAAAAAAAAAAAAAAACGCAGAAAAGGAACTTGGAAGATAACTCCATTTTCTCATCGGAAAAAGATAACTCCAACTAGATCTAATTCTAATACACAGGTATAGTATCAGTGCCGCCTCCATTTTTCAGAATAAAATCGTAAAGACCAAGGATTCACTTCATTGGAATCAACTATTGCTACATGCTAAGATGAGCCGAAGACAATGGATGTCCCAGCTTGCGCTAAAGTTCATTCTATGTAGCTTGTTAGGAGCATAAAGTTCATCCTATCTCCAAGTATCGTTTAAGTAAAACAAACGACAGAGTATAAATATATGTTAAGTCTGTTCTTTTCCTCGCACAGCCTCAATGGAAGATATATAGCATAACTTGAATAGATCGACGTCTTTTAATTTCAAACATAAGGGAAATTCCAAATGAAGAATACTCACGGGCCCCTGTAATTTGAATCTACCCTTCATGCATCAATGAGCATAATATAACAAATCAAATAACATGAATAATTTGAGCCATGACAAGGATATTACTGATTTTCAGTCATTTGAAAAGAGAATATCCAACTGTATATGGTAAATTGTAAATTTACTTAACGGAAGAACTGAATATTTTAGATATGAGCCGGGTCCAAAACGAGATAGTAAAGAACACAGTTTTAAAGCTACACTGATAGAATCTTATAATACATATATCACACCCAGCTCAGCAACAAAACACTAACCTGTCGATGGACCATACGACAGACTGACCGTTCCAAATCTGAAAAGACCTGCATAAAACTAACAGTTACAATCCCAACAAAGACATATTGTGGCAATCAAATATCTAAGTTAGGCCATTGAAAAATTTCCTATTTTGCATTGCAACGAGAAGGTTAATAGTTTGAAAATGTCAATCTCCTACACACACACAAAAACTGTTGCCCCAAAATATTTTGTAACATTTCTGTGTATGTGTGGATACTGGATTTGGTATATTTATGAAACAATGTGCTCTCCTTAATAAAAGCTTAACCTCAAACTAGTTATGGTGGGCTACATGACACCTCCATTTGCCCTCTATCCAAAACACGAACAATTTCGAACAGATAGTGGTAGTCTGATAGCAAACAAATTTAACTACTTATGGAGGAGCTTATTAATCTGAAAAAAGCTAATTCACAAAACCAAACAAAATTGCAATGTGTCCAACAAGCCTTGAATTAGTCAAATTCAGAAAGAGAGTTTCAATACAAGGGTCAATGACTTCATAATGGTCTTAAGTATACCCGATATTCAGGTATCAGAAGTCAACAAATAGACCCAAAAGTGCCACCGGAGGGAGTATTTCACAAGCAACGAGATGTGACCCTACTCATATCA
>JAYMTK010003817.1:0-11822 GCA_036897405.1 Pelargonium myrrhifolium | reverse complement strand
ATGGAAACGATTTCATAAACTGCTCCAGCATTTTCCCACGGTACTATATCATCTTGTATGGCAATTTGGGATTTTCTAGATGAAGTCTTGTCATTCACCGAAAGAAGTTGAGTTCTCTTAATAAGTAACAAAACACAAGGATATATGATCACACTGTTTGTCTCTCTGCTAAGGGGAGAAAATGTTTCTTAAAGGAAATTTCATGGTGCTTCTACTGTGTGAAGGAAGGATTATATGACATCACTTTGTTTACCATTGAGAATAATATATTACGAACAAAAGAAAATGGATTCCAGAGTAAATGCTTACTTTGAATTATATGCCCAATGGATGAAAGCAATGACTTGTTCTGGTTATGGAGCACGTTTGGTTACATGATTGAGTTGTATACCATTGATATGTAGATTGTCTGTGCTAAAGTGCGGGAAGGCGACCAAAGAATTGTGCGTATCAAGGAGGGAGACCCAAAAGGGCGGCATGTTGTGATTGTTGATGATTTAGTTCAATCGGGTGGAACGCTAATTGAATGCCAGGTATACAAATTCCTTTGCTTCTTTATTCTTACTTTTGTTAATGTACATAGGTTGAAAGTGTGGCTTCTAACGAAACTAATGTAATTTGAGAAAGTTGGATTACTATCTTCTCTTTTATTAAACAAAATATAATCAAACTTGTGTGTTGTAAGAATAAGAAAGTTAAAAAAGGACGAGGAGTTAACCATCTCTTATTATCATAATAGGCCTGTGGGTTTACTGTGAGTGACCTGGCATTGCCATAAATCCATATTTTCACATTTGACCCAGATTTACATTGATGCAATTTTTATATGAGTTCAGCAACTATAATTCATTTTCAAGTTTAGTTAAACATCCAGCCAGTTAAACATGGGTAAATCACCTCTCTTTTTCTCTGAATTGCACTTGTCTCTGAACTATGAAATTGATGCCTCCCAAATTCCATTTGTCTAATGATTACCTCTCTTGTTTCTCATTTTCTATGCTCATATGTTTAGTTAATTACACTCGGAGAAATTTTTTTTTTTATGTTTCATGCATTATTCAATCTAAAATGCCATATTTACCCTGTCATTTCCATGTCCTTAGAAAGTGTTGGCTGCCCATGGAGCTTCAAAAATCAGTGCCTATGTTACACATGGAATCTTCCCAAATAAGACATGGGAACGCTTTCAACACGATAAAGGAGGTATTCCAAGCATCTTCTTCCTTACAAATAGTCTGTTATTGTTGTCATATCCACTCATAATTTCCACATATTTGTTGGCCTATGTCAATGTGTTTACCCCATGTAATTAGGGCTTAATTGGACTCAAGCTTTTCCATACAAGATTCTATCAATATCCTTAAAATAATTAGTATCCATTTTCATTTATTGATAAGTTAGTTACGGATGAATTACCAACAATATCCTTAAAATAAGTTGGCTTAGAAGCCCTTTGAGTTTGTTACAACAGAAACACAAGGGGTTATAAAGTCCCAACTGTAGCTTAGAGTTGGCGATTTGGGTTCGAGTCGAAAAAGTACAACTCAAACTCGTAATTTTGTTGGGTCGGGTTTTGGGTGACCAGGGGTTCGGGTTGAAATTGTAGGCTCTACTATGTAGCTTACTCATCCTTAGATTTTACAAAAATGGTAAACTGGATACTCATTTTAGGACATGGGGAGTATTTGTTGGTCAAGAGGAGGGGATTTTATTAGTAGAAGTACCGAAGATATGGGGTCAGGCGAAATTCTCCTCGTTTGTGCATGCCTCATTTTATTACATAAAAAATCAACAAATTCATTCTCCTTAAAGTAGATCAACATATCTCACGCACATATTTGAGGCATATATTGATGCTTTGGCCTGAGCAATTAGTATGAATAAGTCTTTATTAGTTGATGGATCAGTGGGATAATGCTAGAATTACAGGTTTCTGGAGGTGATACGTTGGGATTTATGTTGCTTCAAATTTTGATTTCATTCTTGCTTATTTTATACCTCGCTTCGTCATTTGAAATAAGAACAATAGCAACGCAAATCCCCACATGGGATTTTCTAATCCTCTTTACGGGGATTTTCCAGATAATCACAATTCACCTTGTTCTTATTGTTGTATACAGGGCATCCTGAGAGTGGGCTGGCCTACTTCTGGATTACAGATTCGTGCCCGTCGACAGTGCAAGCTGTAATGAACAGACAACCTTTCGAAGTTCTGAGCCTGGCTGGTGCCATAGCTGCTACTCTCCAAATATAACCGAACTTACAATAACGCGGCAAAAGCCAAAGAAGAGTTAGTTGTGTGTCTTGTGTTTTCTTGTTACCGTAGCACGGTATGATGTTCGAGTATATAGAGAAGCTACATGGTCAGAAACCCAGGCTTATAGATTTAGTGCTCCAGCTCATGTTTTTATTGTAAGTATGAATCCACATTTTGAATTGATAAAATAAATTCTACTGTTATTCAGTTTAGTTTGCTTCTATGATCTCTATGCACCAAGTACATTTCAGGTTTGGAATTATCTAACACTTGCTGCTTAATCTCAGTCTTGTCTTATTTTCCGTACTGCAAAAAGAGTTTTCAACTCTCATACTTGACCAAAAAAACATATTTATTCACAATCATGAAAGGTTACAAGTAGTGTATGCATATCGGAAACCAGGTATCTCAAAAAAATTGTCAATCTTTACAACAATTATATCATGCACAATGCCGCAAACTGACAAGTACTAATGAAACAATGCAATTAAAAGGTTAAAAAGCAGACTAAACCTATCATCTCATTCTTTTTCTAGCAAGATCATTTGGACAAAAAGGTGGCGAAAAAAGAACTTATCTGTGACCCCGTTTACTTCATTTTTTGAGAAATCTTGATGTAGTTTAGTAGTTTTTTAAGAGCCTTGCCACTGTCAATGGCCTCTCTGGCTCTATCAATGGCTGAGAGTACGTCTTCTGCTCCGTTACATCCTAGCAAGTGATCTACCATTGCGGCGTTTAAGACAATGCGATCATAAGCTGGTCCTCTTTGGCCACGGAGAGCAGCTAAACCCAGTTCTATGTTCTTTGAGACCTGGATATAGAGATTATATGAAACAAGAAAATTAGTTGTCATAACTCATAAGCCCCAATCACACATAAAGTCGAAGCAAGGAAACAAATATGAAGGATTTTGTATTTACACCCAAAAACAATGTATTATCCCCTCTTTAAATGCAATGAAATGTTTCCAGAAGTAACAGTGAAAGACGATATGAATAGATCATTATAAAAACTAGGATGGATGATGAGCCCACGAAAAGTGCAAAGAATCAGAATTCAGAATAGGTCTTACCGATCTATCAGTTCTAGGAGTATCGGTTGGTTCAAAACCGTAGTCCTTGGCATTAACCTCAAGGCTGAAGCTCTCACGTGACACTCCTGCAATACCAAACTTCAGGTTTTATATTTTGTAGTGGAAAAATTAAGCAACATACATATCCAAAGAACTGAACTTAGAGATTGCTTGGCAGGAAAGAAAAATAGGGTGACCAAGTTACACAAACCATCAACTTCACATGCAGATGCCATGCTTTTTGAACGAAATCCTGAACAGTAGTTCACGGGGAGTCCCTTTGATGCATTTACTGATCGCAATCTGGTCGTCATCGAGAGTGCGCCTTCCTCACCCTACATAAAAAATCAAAATACAAATAACTGAATTCTTGAAAGGTAACTACTGAACCATGCTAACAAATCACAACACTCTCTTTTAGTGCAAAGAAGAGCAAAAACAAAACAAAGTTGTGAAACCTCTCAATTCAATATCACTTAAAAAAACAAAGTTCTAACCTTCACCACTAGGCCAGAATGCACGCCTCTTCTTTTCATAAGCATCAACAGTGGTTCCTCATAACCTTCATGATAAAACCCAGTAACAATTGACTCTCTTCCACGGGCCTGTTGAGTAAACAATATAGTTGACACATTCTGAAGGATCAATTAATGCCTAATAATTTCATCAGTGATCAAGTTGCTACACCAGTGCATTGCAGGAGAAGAACAAATTACAAGAAATACAAACTTGCTGTAGATTCTAAGATGTATTATAAGACTAGAAAGCCACATTATGTTCACTTGACAAAGTACCTTTCAAGGAGAATCAAAGGTAATCCATAAAGGGATAAAGCATTAGTAACAATTTTATAAAAAGTAAAGAGTCATACCCTCACAAATTGCTGAACTTTTTCAGTTGTTGCCAATGGAGGGCGTTTCTTTATGTGCTCCCTCAACCCAATCAATGAATATCTACAAAAACCGTAGAAATGTTGTTACCTCTTGCATAACAAATATGAGTAGTTACAGAAGAGTATGCCACAGTTTTGAAGCATATTTGGATCCCTAAGGCTACAGAAGCTAGACCTTTGGAGATTAAGTTGAAAGTAGAGGAAAAAGAAAACAATCATTCAAAAAGAAGAAGGAAGATATCTCTCAATCCACATGAAAGAAAAATAAGAAGGAATTGCAGACTAAAGAGCTGTTTAAAGTTTCTTACAGAGATGGGCTAGCTTCACGTTGACTTATGTAGGCAAAACCAACCCCCTCATCCTGAAATAAAAAGCATGAAAAGTTAAGATATGACTGAACAAGTGGAAAAAAAAGGGCAAAATAGTGGTACAGCAAATCAGTGTGGAATCCACAAAGACCTCAAGAATTTCCTTTGCCTGCAAACGGGATAAGCTTGTATTTGCTCCCATGAACTTCAGCATTTGTTCTTCAGTGATGCCACCCTTAAAATAAAAAAAAAAAAAAAAAAAAAAAAAAAAAAACAAGACTTCCAATGAGACATAGCATCGTATATATTAAAGCAGTCATTCCAAGAATCCCTCTTATTTTCTAAATAAAATTTACTCTGAAGTAGAAGGTCCACCATGTAGATTAAGGAAGAAAAAGTCAAATAACATCATTGGATGCTTTTCTTAGATTAAGGTAATTTTCATATTGATTTACTTGGAAACTGAAATGAATAACTGAAAATGTGATCACGGAGGATGAGGAAACTAGTTCATTGCTCAGATGGATGAATAAACAGGAAGCTGACCTTAGGTGGCATCCATTCCACACCATGAAGCAGGCTAGATTCGCCATAACAGGATCTAACGGCCGCAACAAACAATGTGCTCCTGAAGTAACGTGTGTTTCCATCATAGGGTTCACCATAATGAGTCAGTGATCTAACATCAGCAATGAGAGGAGGGCCTGATGATCAATTAATAAGCAAAATTAACCAGAGGAAACTTGAAATGTCAATTTCTCATTAGTTAACACAAATGGATAATCAAACAAAACAAATACCAAGTTCTTCATCAAAGGCAAGGCAGTATGCTTTTAACTCTCGATCTGTTTCCCTGTTCATACGTTGGCCTATTAAAAATGCTGAAAGCAATGACTCACTTACTCCCACGGATTCATTATCACCAGTTCTCAATGGAAGAACCTCTTTTAAAACACCTTGAACTTCTTCATATCCAAGATGACCTCCTGCCAAAATTTCCCTAAGGGCACCAACCAACCTCATGTCGCTGGTGCCATTGCCTACATAATGGGGCCCAATCGAATTTCCGAGTCCCATTATGGAGCCTTCAGGATCGGCTATGAATATTACATCCGGCGGAAGTGCTCGAACTAGGAGTGGCCAAAATGTGTTCATAGCACGTCTCTCCCCTTCACTCCATTGGGTTGCTTCAGGAAACACATTTGCACGGATTGTCATTGCAGCAAAAAAGGCCCCAAGTTGTGCTCTAGAGACTTCATCTTCATCTTTAAGTTCTCCCCTAGCTAACATCAAAGACAAGCATGCCATGTTACCTACTTATTCAGAAATGTTGCTGAATTTGAAACTCTACTAGTCAAGCTTGACAATGTCTAGATACTAGATAGACTATTTCAAAATTCTAGTTCCTTTTCCAAGCAATATCATTCTTGAAGTCATATTTAACCAAACTTACCAAAGATATACTTCAATTTGGACAAAAGAACCAATCAGTGGTTGCAACAAGAATCCAGATAAGTAGCTGATTTCTGTGAAGATATCATTACCCCATCCTAACTCTAACAAGACCAGGCTATTGCAGATTCTACAGAGTTTCATTTAAGACAATATCCCAATAGTTACTTTGAATGATGACTTGGCATGATTAAAAGAAAGAACAAACTTCAAAGGTATGTAAACCTAGAAAAAGATATATCTTTCAAGTTTTCTTCCTTCATTTATATTTTGATTCTTAATCCACCACGGTCAGTACCTGGGAGTGGTGCATTGAATTTCGAACAAGCATAAACCTTGATTGACTACAAGAATGCAATATATTCATTTTGTAACATAATTCCATACTTCTGGCAGGTTGACTATTCATTGGCTTCAGATCTCTATACTCATGGAAACAGCTTGTACCATAATTTATCAGTGAGGAATGATAAATACAAGTTTTTAGAACAGTTCTAGCCTTCTAAGGTGGTGCTTAGTAAGAATTAGTAAAATTGTAATGTGGACAGCCATGATCATTTTAGTTACCTAAGATGCTTCAAAGTTCTGTAAATAGTTCAACAATCACAAATACTACCCAATGCATCATTTCTGAGCATTTCAAAAGCATCTGAATCTGACTTACATTGGTTCAACTAAAAGAAGCAGGCCATTACTCATTTACTTCAAAATTCTAATAAGAGCACGATAAACTGATCAAATTTATTGGAATTTTCAGCTATCTATGGGGTTATTTCAGCTATACAGCAAAGCAAAATGAGACACAAAATCGCACATGGAGTAACTCAAACCTGATCTTAAGATGGAGTCCAGGACCCTAAAGGCCTGTTCCTCAGTGAGCGGCTTGGTCTGCGTGGGACCGGTACAAACCCTAGCTTGAGCATCCAGCACCGTCTGATTCGGCTTCGGCAGCTCCCAGCTCCGATACGACGAAGAAATAGACGGATTCCGAGTATCAAACTCCGGAAGCCCCAACTGCTCTATCGTCATCGAGTCCACCACGCCTTTGGAATTCAAACAACACCTCACTCCGAACCAACGGTCAAAATTCCGAGCAGCCGGAAACCGAAGCGAGGTGCGGATCCGCGGAGGAGAAAACAGAGTAGGCTTTGTGGTGTGGATTGGAGCGACGGAGAGCTGCGGATTGAGCAACGCTTTCATGGCGTTTTGGACTCGCTCTGGTCCGCTTCGCGGCTCGTTCTTCGTTGGAGAGACCGTCCGGTGGATGGTATTGGGACTGGTTCGCGTCGCGGGTCTTGTTGATTTGGATACGAACGGCTAAAACTATATAAAATGGTGGAGGAATCTGGTGCTTCGCCAGTTGGAACCGTTTTAGTCAAGTTCGATGATTTTGGATTTGGCCCTCTATAACTGAACTATTTTGACGGCGCCTAATATAACAGTGTGCTCAGCTACACCGAAACATAACTATCTATCCTACTAGGTACTTGTTTGGTAACACTTCTATTTTCCCGTTGCAATAGCTTGATCCGTAAAAATTAGAAAACATAAAATTTGTTGAAAGTTTAGATACTTCCCCTTAACTTTGTGGATAGTACATAGACTAAAACTAACATTTTTTCCTATTTACTTAATTTTTTCAGTTGAGTAACTTATCATCCTGTATTTATGCTGTTTTAACCCACATCAAAGATTTATAATCGAATGCCTTCCCAACCCAACAACTAAACTACACAAGTAAATGCTTATTTAAGTTCATTATTTATTGTGTTTTACTAAACTTAGGGTCAAATATTGGTAGTTATATTTGCCCCGTGTAGGAACTCCTTCAAGATGTGGTATAAAACAAATAAAGTATTCATTTGAAAGAACTGGATATGAATATACAAGTGTTTACTTTTGTAAAATGCATATGTAGTCTATTTGATTTGTCGATCAACATAAACTTTAATATTATTTCAACTGCTAAAACTATACTATAATAGCACGCTTTATGAAATTGATGAATTTCAAATTTTAGTGTTACAATAGGTCGATTAATTTTTGCTTTAATTTTGACAACTCTACAAAATGCATGATTAACTATAAATGAAAAGAATGAGAACTAACTTAAGTATGGTTATCCTTATATTGTTGTTTCGAATTCTACTATTGTAATAGTGATAATATAAGTGTTTGTTTTCAAATTGTAGAAAACTATTATAAATATGCTTATATTTCCCATACTATATGAATTTAGTGCATGAGATTGTAATTAAATTACGCCTAGTACTTTTTAAGAACTCAATATTACACTAATATTTACATTAATTTATATTAATTAATGTCTTTTAATCACCAAATGGGGTCGTTGTAGTATAGTGGTAAGTATTTCCGCCTGTCACGCGGACGACCCGGGTTCGATCCCCGGCAACGGCGTTTATTTTTATATTATATATTTGTCTCTGATTGCTGAGTTCAAGCTTGTTGTTTAGATTGCAAATGATTGTATTGCTTGCTTTCAAATATGGATTTTTACAATGGATCCAATAACTTATAAACATGAATGATGATAAATATAGTACTATTATTTTCTTCTAGTGGCATTGTGTATTCTCAAGAAACCAACCTTTTTAGTCTAAAGATGTAGATGTTACAGGGTTGTGCCATGTAGGGCTTGCTTGGCTTATGCTGTTATAGATAGGGAAATTTGAATAAAATTGTGACTCTTTCATGACAAACCGTGACAGTGATGTTGCTAACAACTAGCCGGCGAGCTTGCAGCTTTGTATTTGACTTCTGTTTGAGTAAAATATGGTATACTTAGCCAGCAGACTAAACTTTAAATCTAAACTCTGTGGATTCTATCTATACAGCTAAGTTTGTAGCACTGATGGTGAAAACGAGGTCTTTACAACTCAAAATTTTCAGAATATGTAAATAATATATGATTGTTGATCACACTTCTCACGCCATAAGTATGATTTGCTCGATGTATTGATTTCTTTGCCCTCAAGCCATGTGCCATCACAGTTCTTGTAGTCAAGATAGTACAGCTAATTACATTTTTGTCATTTTTCCTTTGTAAATTCCACAAGTACTCTCAATTTCTGGTTGAAGCGACAAACATGTAACGACGAAGAAAACATACTATTCTTAAGAACTTCTTCATTTCTCTCCTCCAGAGAGAGAGAGAGAGAGGTTCCATATCCTCACCTATGGCTTCTCATAATCTCCTTCTTTGCCTCCTCTATTTTCCTTTACTGTCAGCTCTATTTGCTAGAGTTTTTGGATCCCCTTTGTATCCTTTTTCTTGCTCTAATATTAAGACATGTGATGCCTTGCTCTACCACAGCAATCATGGTCTCCCACAAGAACAAATCGCCTCTTTTTACTCTGTCAACTCATCACAAATCGAACCCATAACCCTTGGCAGCAAAGAAGATTCCCTCATAAGAGTACCTTGTTCTTGCTCAAATGTTAGTGGTACTGTGGGGTATTTCTATGAAACAACTTACAAAGTGCAGCTTAATGACACATTTGAGGTTGTTTCAAACACGATTTATAGCGGACAAGGTTGGGATAATGGGGATGAAGAAAGGTTATTCATTGCAGGAAATGAAGTTCCTTTGAACCTTTTGTGTGGATGTATAGAAAGTACCTCCCAAGTTGTGGTAACATACACAGTTGAGCAACATGATACATTAACTTATATTGGTACTCTGCTGTCTGCGTATATAGACCGCGTTAAGAGCATGAACACGATTTTAAATCTAAGTTCTGGGTTCTTAGATGTGGGCTGGGTGTTGTTTGTTCCAATGGAGAAAAATGGAATTCCAGACCCAAAGCAAGGTGATATTTTATTAGACTCACTAACATATATTTCCTTTTCTTTCCTTTTTTTCTTGAGTTACACTCATAAACTAGAACCAAGAAACCTTATGTTTTCTGTCTTTTTGAACATCATTAAAATGCACTTTTGAGAACTGCAATGATATTTTTGAATGTTTTCTTCTAAGTTACACACTACATATGTTGACTATATAGGGTGGATCATAGCAAATGAATAAGCATACAAAACAGATAGACAAGACACAATTTTATTAGTATTTGCAGCAGGCACTCCAAATATTCAATTGACTTCTTTTTTATTGGTTCTGTTCATCACTAGGAAGGAGGCACCAATGGGCAATAATCATTGGCCTGTTATCAGCTGTGACATCACTTTCGATGATCATATTGATCACTATCCTTGTATGGAGAAAGAGATACCAACAAAACAGTGACAATGATGCAAAATTAGCATCTAAAAGCGCGAGTTCTAAGAAGAGTTTTACTTTGCAGAACCAGTACATCCATCCAGAAACCATGGAAGGTCAGATAAACTTTAACATTCTTATAAAAACTCACCAAGATCTACATTTGACATATCTATAAGCTTGTTTGTAATGATGTTACATTTGTGTACAACATGACAGCCTTTGAATCTGAAGGACCAGTAGTATATCCTATCGAAGAGATCGAAGAAGCTACAAGTAGTTTCGATGGAACGAGGGAAATTGGAGAGGGTGGATACGGGAGTGTATATTTAGGGGTCTTAGGAGGCAAGGTATGCAAAAGTAAACCTTTTTTTTTTCTGCTTCACTCTTTGTTTTATAACATCATCTACGTTTTCATCATATAGGAGGTTGCGATCAAGAAGATGAGATCTAATAAATCAAAAGAGTTCTTTGCAGAACTCAAGGTCCTATGCAAGATCCATCACATAAATGTGGTAAGTACCAATGTATCATGTTTCTTAACTGCTTCTAACATGGTGTGGAAGGATTTACCGACAAGTCTTATGTTTTAGGTGGAGCTATTGGGGTATGCCAGTGGAGATGACCACCTTTACTTAGTTTATGAGTATGTTCAAAACGGATCATTGAGCGATCAGCTTCACGATCCCTTACTAAAAGGTATCCACACTTTCGGCGTGCTAGCTTTTGATAGCAGAGCTTGCAGTTTGTATACTGTTTTCAGTTTTATATAGCAATTAAGGACCAACACAAGCAAGCTCTTGAATTGTATATAGTATGAAAAAGCCTAATAAAGATGATTATATTGGATCAGGTTACCAACCTCTCTCTTGGACAGCTAGAACTCAGATTGCACTGGATACTGCTAAGGGTATTGAGTACATTCATGACCATGCAAAATCATGTTACGTGCATCGCGATATAAAGACTAGTAATATCCTACTTGATGATGGGCTCAGAGCCAAGGTACCAATAATAGAATTCTGATAAATCCTGACATATTGTGATATTTACATTAGAACTTAGCATATGATCTTAGCATATCTTTCCATAGGTTGCAGATTTTGGACTCGCGAAGCTTGTTGGGCGAGCCAATGACGAAGATTTCATAGCAACAAGACTAGTGGGTACACCCGGGTACTTGCCTCCCGAGTAAGTTTTATGTCATTGTTCTGCAATACAGAGAATGTACTCAATTCACTTATTTTTCTGACCTTCCAAATTTTTACAAAGATCTGTGAAGGAGCTTCTGGTGACCCCCAAAACTGATGTATTTGCATTTGGAGTGGTTCTAGCAGAGCTGATCACCGGTCAACGTGCACTCATTCATGACAATCACGAGCCAAGCAAGCTGAGATCACTAACCACAGTTGTAAGACACTAATCATGCTAATCGCTAGAACACGTATCGTTAAGCTTGATTGTGGTCCAAGTCTGTTAAGCTCTCTTTCCATACATGTCAGGTGAATAAGATTTTTGAGGATGTGTGTTGGTTTTTAGGGTCATTACCCTTTCCCTAGGGTAGTGTCCTAATAACTAAAGGACTCTTAAAAGAATAGGACAC
>JAYMTK010003816.1:0-11823 GCA_036897405.1 Pelargonium myrrhifolium | reverse complement strand
TGGTTTTGTTAAATTGCAACTGATATAACTTTATATCAGTCAATTCATATACATTTTACCTATATATATATATATATGTATATTTATATATCGGGCATTTGAAACATTTTAGTTAAGAAAATAGATACATTGAGGGGAGGTAAACATAAGAATCATTAAAAGTCAAATAAAATTTTAATTATTAGTCAAATTAAGTGTTTTATTTTTTGTTTAAAAGGGCAATAAGAGAAGTTGGTTATTGTTTCATATTTTATATTTTATCATTGGGTAAAATGTATATCAGTTGACTGATATAATGTTATATCAGTTGCAACTTAGCAAAACCAATGAGGTGATGATATATCATTTAAAATCACTTATACCCACCCAAGTGAATTTGTGGGAGCGGAACGACCCATCCAAATTCATGATTTTGAATGAGATTTCATCACGTTATTAATTTAACTGATATAACTTTATATCATTCAACTGATATACATTATACCCTTTTTTCAGGGTGTAGATTATTGTTTTCTAATATAAACATGTTCTCATAAATGATTTTTATACCATCAAAACACCATATTGTGTCATATCATTAACGATTAATGAATGATTTTTGATAAATAATTTTAGTGATAATCATTAATTAATATATAATAATAAACAAAATATACCATAAATCTTAGATAATATACAAAAGAATTGGATCAGACGGGTGCTCCACGTGCACAAATTCACTGGAGTGGCGATGTTACCAAAAAAATCACAAGTCAAAATGTCAAATGAAAACACAACACATGGTGCACAAGTGTCATGTTCTTCCCTTCAAAAGGACCAAACAGTCTACCAAAATTGACATATCGATCATATTGGTTGTCTCAAACGTCTTGTCCATCTCATTCATCCCAGACATCTCGCTCGTCTCAGCCGCCCCGGGCGTCTCGACCATCTCGATCATCTCGAAAGCTCCAAATCATAACTGATAAATAAGTCAGCGGCAGCTTCGCGGACTTGCTCCCGAATTGCGACTTCGTAGATTTGCTCCCAAGTTGTGGTTTTGCGGCCTTGTTACATACTCCTTCTACGACCCCCAAATTCAATGGCGACGCTTTAAGTTATTGGTCTCACGCGAACCCGTCGGTTGCGCTTGAATCCATCGACTGCGCACTAATTCATTGTCGTGCCTGAAGTCATCAGTCGTGCATAAAGCCATCATTCACGCTCAAATACATCAGCGACGGTGGCCGAAGCTAGTGAACATAAAACCAAGGCAATACAAACCCCTCGATGCATCAAGGGAGTCAAGAAAATTCCTTGTGGTCATTGATCTCATACAAATGAAATTGGTTGCATGAAAGCAATTAATTGACAACGCATATCCAATTAACTAACCGCACGCAATTTATCTCACTACGACGAGATTCACTGTCGCAAGAAAAAAAAAGACAGAGTTTTGAATCTTAGGGAGGCTTATATTGTTTCTTTGCATTCGAGGCGCGTATAAGGGTCCGGGAAGGACTATAACACTTAGTAATCATATGTGGGAGTTCAATCCATAATCTTGGTTTTCCTTGAAGGCTCCACGACACACTAAATGTCGATCATGATTGACCAACCATCTTGAAGGCACTAAGACGCTTACTCAGGCGGTAAAAGCTTTTATGTACTTTGATACTTTCCTCAGCACACATGAAGCATAGGTAACTATTAGAATTATCCACACCCGCAAGCAGCACGCCTGAAAAGAAAGATCTCAACTCACAAGGGGGCCCGAAGCGAACCCCACATTTCCATTAACACACAAAGTATCGAAATATAGATGAAATGGTAACAAATATAAATAATCCTCTCTTGGTAAGAGAAGGGAATCCTCACAATTTCATATTTATTTTTCTCTCTAGAAATGCTCTTTAGAGATATTGTGATTCCGACCAATATCTTACTCTCACGCTTGAGGCAGTGTATCGAAACCACCTCCAAGGTCGTTGTTCTTTGGTGTGTTGCGCAATTTACATGTGCAAGACTCCAAGGCCGAAGCCCATTGACATTAACGTCAACGGTGGATAGTTGATCGACGTTGACGGTGAATATTGGGCCTAGAACACAAAACTTAGGAAAATGAAATTGGTTGGTCGTTTCAACCCAACCATAAGAGAAGCGTAATCTTGCACCCAAGAGTAATCTTGCACGTCAATAAAGGGTTTCCCTAACTTTGAGTTGAAAAAGATAATAGAGCTAGAAAAAAGAAAGCTCTCAAAACCCCAAAGGTCTAAGACAACCTAAATATTAAAGAATCCTACGCCCAAGATCTTTGTGCCTGCCTTGATGGAGCTTTGAGGGACTTTTCAAGCCAAAGAAATTCCCATGAACTTTTTCTCCAATAAGGGACCAAATTATCTAAAGCCTCTCTCGGCTTGTCCCGAAAAGGTCATTGATGTGTCCCTAGGTGTTATCATTCACACTCGAGGATAAGCACCATCTCACTCGCCAAAGGCCCAAGTCATCATACTATGAACGTCGAGCACCACTCAACCAAAATAGGTGAAGAACAATCCCTCACGATGGTCGAAAAATACATCAAAAATGAACCCCTGATCATCCAGATAAAAGAGAAAATTAAGAAGGTGAGGGAGCATTTTGCTTCAAGAGTCCACAATGGGTAAGCCTAGCCGATATCATCATGTAATCCCCTTGTAGGGGAAAACTTGTAATGCCTTAACGCAAACTATCAATAAATTTTTTTTGTTAAGTTCAAAATTAATTGCGGATATCGAGCATGCTCCATGGTACCGCTTCGACTTTGGATACTGCAACTCTATGGTGAACTTGCTCTCATCGCTCTACGCGAGTCCACCTCCGCGAAGACGAAAAAAATGATCCCGTGTTAAGCTTAGACCACGTTGCCCCATGGTGAGCTTATTCTCATGACATTATGTCGTCCACCTGTGCAATGAAGAAAATTACAATGAACAAGAAGAATGATCCCGCGTTGAGCTCAAACGTCGTGGTCCCATGGTGAGCTTGCTCCCATAGCCCTATGTGATCCCACCTTTGTGATGAAAAAGATTACGAAGATAAAGATTTTCCCACATTAAGCTCGAATGTTGTGGTGTGAGCTTTCTCCTAGGGCTCTACACGAGTTCACCTTTATGATGAAGATGAAGATTTTCCTCGCTTTTAGTTTTCTCCCATGTCTCTACGATGCTCACCTCCACGAAAAATAAGAATGCTACCACGTCGAGATTGGGCACATAACGCAAGTTCACCTCCGTGGTGAATATCCTTGCAACCTCAGAAGCAAAAACTTTAAGAAAAATAAAGTCCATAGAGAAAGGGGCACAAACACCCACCTAAGTTAAACGAGAATTCGGAAAAAGAGTCTTATCTCTCACCCAAAAAGCAACAATCTCAAAAGAATCGGTTCACACACGACTTAGCTTGAAAGGAAAAAGTCAATGTTGGACACATTTTCCTCTAAGGACGACCGCCCATGCGAACTGCGAGCCAATCAAACAGTAATAGGGCATGTGGTTGATTTCACTTGTTCACTCGAGATCTCAGATTTGAGTCCCGATGTATGTATGATTGATAGAGAAAATAAAATGAATGTTATGTTTAAAGAAATAAATCTATTTTGGATACACTTGCGTAATGACATATTTTCAGTAGGAAAGCATGAGAAACTACACACAGGGCACATGAGACTTTCAAAGTTTTGAAGAAAGTTAATGATGATGCGTAGATGATTGAATTGTCAGCTGAATACAAATTGTCTAATACTTTTAATACAACAATTTTGGTCCTTATTATGCTGCTGACGATGAATTCTTGAATTCGAGTTTTTTAAGAAGAGTGGGATGATTTAAGTTGCAGTAGAGAGAGAGAGCATACAAGTAAAAATATAGAGGAAATATGATGCAAACTCACGTGATTTGAACATGTCAAAATTTGGTCGGTGCACTTAAAATGGGCATGCGATCAAAATAGTTGGATCTTGGGCCATGACGTACATTTTTTTGCGCCATTTTGAAAACATTTTAACTATGTTTTAGACCTTTTACTAATTTTGTACAAGACTTAAAAGCAATTTTGTAAATTGTTATCTCCTAGAATTAAAGATTAGGATTAGAATTCGAGTGTTTGTTGTTTAGTTGTTTTCTTTTTTCTTTTTTTTTTTTGTTTTTAGGAGAAAAAGTGCACAAGACATCACTTTATTGACTAAAATGAGCTTGAAGAATAGAGTACAAATCAGCAAGACACTCCCTTATACCCCATTCTCCCCCAAGTACTTTGTTCTCAGTAATACGCGCTATATGATGCGCTACATTTTTAGCTGAACGTTGGATATAAAGAAACTTAACATAAATAAAGCTAGCGAACAAAAACAAGATATTTGCAATAACAAGCCCATGCGATCTTTTTGACTTCTTCTTCGCCTTAAGATCCTGGACTACCAAAGCTGCATCGTTTTCCATCACCACCATCCTCTGCCTCGCTCTCAAAACCTATAACATAGCTTCTCTAATTGTCATGGCTTCCCCTATCCCAACTTCCCTTCTCCAACCATCCCATATTTTCCACCCACCCCCGAGCCACCCACCCAGCACCACTCTCTCTCCCATCTCCAAAGAATGCAAAGTTCGTGTTAATGGCCACCACTCCCTCTTCCGGCGACTCCCAAGAGGCTCTTCTTCTACCAGGTTCGACCCCACTCCGAGCAGTACTCCCCCCAGTCCAAACTTGTTTCTCCACTTCCACAGCCTGCTTCCACCCCTCTCAGGTTGTTCTCACAATTTGGCATGTCTCCTCCATAGTATATTTGACATTTTTTTTCAAAAGATCACATTACATCTTCTCCAAATTGCCCAACCTAGATACATTGTTATGCTCAATTCATCCGGAGTGAAGTTCTCTGTTGCAAATTTGAACCAATCCCAAACTGATGAAAACCCATGGATCAAGTTGCCAAGGTCGATAGCCCCCCAACATCCGGCAACATCTGGGCACCCAAACAGCGCATGACAGCTATCCTCCACCCCCAATCCACACGAAATACAACTAATGTTGGTGTCTACTCCTTTATAAAGCAATCTCTGACCCATTGGGACACAATTGGTCAGCATTTTCCACCAAAAAATTTTAACCTTAGGTTGTGCTTGCGCTTTCCAAAGTGTAGACCAAACTTCCTTATTTTCCAATTCATTGTCGCTGGGACGCAACAATTTATAAGCACTTTTTACCGAATATTCTCCCGAATTCTCTAGAGCCCATTGATACGCATCTTCTGTCTAAAATATAGGGAGCGGGATATCCAACATCATATCCCGGATCTCCTCTAGTATACGAAGAATGTCCATACGATCAACATTCCATTCACTTCTCCTTGGACTAATAAGCTTTGCAACCTTAATATTTTGATACCCAGCAGGTGTCTCTACACCCAATCCAACATCCACATCAAGCCATTTATCCGTGAAGACCCCTACTGATCTGCCATCTCCGATCCGCCACCGTGTACCCGCGATGACCAACCCTTGCGCTGCCATGACCGATCGCCACACATAGCTCAGTGCCGAACCCACCCGCGCCTCTAAAAAGCTGGTTTTCGGAAAATATTTACTCTTAAATAGCTTAATGAATAAACAATCTGGTTTCGTTAGGAGTCTCCACCCTTGTTTTCTAAACATCGTTAGATTAAATTTCCAAACACTCCTATATCCTAGAACGCTCTCCAATTTGCTCATGCTTAATCTCTGCCACAATCTCCAATGAACTTTCTGCCCTGTATTGGTATACGAACCCCACCAATAGGGCATTCCATATTTTTTCTAAGGCGTCCATAATATCTGTTGGGAGGAGATACACTCCCATAATGTAGGCCGGGAGAGCTTGAGTGACTGATTTTAGCAGAACTTCCTTCCCACCAGCAAATATCATTTTCTTCATCCACCCCCTGATCCGAGCTCTAGTTGTATCTAGGACCCGTGCAAGAGCTTTTGACCGAAACCTGCCAATCTTGACTGACGCACCAAGATAGGTTCCAAAGCCCTCAGTCTCAACCACACGCATCTGAGTTCACACAAACTCCTTCAGCTCAGCCAATGTCGACGGGCTAAATATTATCAGTTTATTAAAGTTTATCAGTTGACATGATGCTTTCTCATATTCCGTGAACACACTCTGAAGGGCTTCTACATCATCTTTCTTGACTCTGCAAAAAATTATAGAATCGTCTACAAAAAACAAATGACTAATTCAGGGGCATTTTCTACCAATTCTACACCCAACTAATCTCCCTTCATCCTCTAGCCGAGACAAGGCTTGTGACAACCCTTCAACACAAATAATGAATAGGTACTGAGATAAAGGATCTCCCTGTCGAATTCCCCTAGATGGATCAAGAAGATTACCGTTGAGGTCAACTCTGCATCGCACTGTAGGAACACAAAGTATAATCCATTTAATCCAAGTCTCATAAAATCCCATGCGTCTCATTATCAACTCTAGGTAATCCCATTCCACTCTGTCATAAGCTTTCACCATGTCCAATTCATCCATCCTTCTTTAACTATTTTCGCCCGCTCTACCCAGTGAATCACCTCATTGGCAAAGCATATGTTATCCGTGATCAGTCTCCTCGGGATAAACGCACTCTGACTTTTTGATATATATTTTCCAATCACCTCCTTCAGCCTATTAGTCAGCATCTTTGACACAATTTTATAGATAACATTACACAGAGCGATAGGTCGTAATTCTGTTACCAACCTCGGGTTCGACACTTTTAGAATGAGCGCAATACAAGTATCATTAAATTTAGCCGGAAATTCAAACTTAGCCTGGCAGTCAAGGCAAACCTGCGTGACCTCCTCCGCCACCATTCCCCAGTGCTTTTGGTAAAATCCTAAGATCATACCATCTGGATCCGTGATTTAGAAGGGAACATATCCATTAAAGCTTCTTTTACCTCTTCTTTGGTAAACTCACGGGTCAACCAATTATTATCTTCTGGAGACACAACTTCCGCCACCATATTACAAATTCCTTCTAGTTCATATCCTTATGATCTTGCCATGTTCGCAAAATGCCCTTGAACCAATTCCTCCAAACCCGTGCCTGGTCTAACCTATATGTCCCCGTTCATTAGCATGAGAATTTTATTGTTCCGTCTTCTTGTAATAGCCGCTTGATGGAAATATTTGGTATTCAGGCCCCCAGTCGTTAACTGCATAGTTTTGGAGCGTTGTTTCCAAAAAAAACTTATTGCTTAAGTAATGCATCCATGTACGCTTTTCGCGCCTCCTCCCTAGCCCGACCGGTCCGCCTTAACTAGCAGCTTCCGAGTTCGGTCCACCTCTCTCCTCACCGCCCTCAAACTACCTCCATTCCATTCCCGAAGAGCCTCTCCACACTTCGCGATTCGGTGCATTATTCCATAATTCGACTCAGTGTTCTAAGATTTCTTCACCACCTCTCCACATTGCGGATCCAAATTCTATATGGCTTCAAATCTAAATCGTCGACTTCTAGCTTGATGATTGTCAATGTTATGGATCAGTAAAGGTCTATGATCTGATGAGACATATGGAGGATTCGTCACCGACCAGTTCCAACAGCACCTCAGCCAGTCGTCCGAAGCCAAAGCCCTATCCAGCTGTTCTTGCATCATTGGATTATCCTCCAGACCCTTTTCCACGTGAATCTACCCACACCAACTCCCATATCAGTCAAGCCAGCATCCGTAATAACATTACGAAAACCATTCATCAGGTGCTAAGGTTGCGGGCAACCACCTACTTTTTCCTCCGAGCATAGAATGTCATTGAAGTCCCTTGCACAAAGCCATGGGAGGCTAGATACAGTCTTCAGGTTACTGAGTGCACCCATGGATCATTCCTATTTGATCTTTCCAGGCTCCCATAAAATCCTGTAAACCTCCATTGGCCCCACTCCCAGCAGTTCAATCAGACGTCAATAAATCTTGCCGCCTACCCAAGCAACCACGCCGAGACATCGCTGGACCAAAACAAAGCCATTCCGCCACTTCTCATGTCGCACTCCACCGCAAAACAACCTTCCATACCCAACGCCACTCGAACCCTCTCAAGCTCCCTCCTCGTCCTCTTGGTTTCGCTAAGGAAGACTACTTTCGGTCTCAGGGTTGCTTGGGAAGAAGGTTGGCAGCCTGTCAAAGTTGTGATCGATTCTAAGGCTGTTGTTGATCTGATCGCGAGTTCGGAGACGGGGGGTTGGGCTGTGGAAGGTCTGGTGGATGATATTAGAGAGCTGCTCTGCAGAGAGTGGCTTGTGGATTTGGCTCATGGGTTTCGAGAAAGTAACTCGGTCGCGGATAAGCTTGCAAATCTGGGTCTTACGCAGGACTGTCATTGGATGGTCCATTCGAACATGCCGACAGTGGTTTCTCAGCTGGTTCGGGATGATGCTAGAGTGTCTCAGTTAAGAAGAGTGGCGACTTTGGCCTGATTAGCCCTTAGGGCTTGCTGTTTCGGTTTTTTTTTTGTTCTTTCTTGTTTCTACCAAAAAAAAAATATTTGGTAAAATTTCAAAATAAATTTTTTTCGGTGTTAACCATGGGTGTCTTGAGTAGGCCCGCACCATGGCGGTTGGCACCACTGTCAGTGCACTAAGCAGTAGGAGGCTGGCCAAGGAGTTTTTTCCATTCACAAGAGTCGAATTACAAGAAGAAAATTCGTACTAATGTTTTGTTTGATTATTTTTATATCATAATGAAAATATATATTGTTATTTTTTGTCGAAATACTATTAATATAATTATCAAAAACAATTAGAAGAATTAAAATTAATAATCTTTTGACTTAAAAATATTATTTATTAAAAATGTTATTCCTAACAGTGTTCATAAAAAACTGATAACATGTCAACTCAAAAATTTAAATAATACTTATCCCATTCAAAAATCATTCAAGTTTAAACTGTGTACACTCCGGTCTATCTCAATCCAATCCACATGTTCAGTGGTCATGCGTTCACAAAAACCCAAACAGGTAACATGGCCTAACTAAAATATTAAGAGATGTCATTAGTCTTGAACCATAAACAGGTGAGTAACTCGCCCGTGAACACGCCTAAACTTGTTCGTCCTGCATTTTTATCACTTTTAAAATTTGATTTAAATGTTATTTTTATGTTTATATTTTTTTGATATAATATATATTTTTAATTTTTTAACATTAGTTTGAATTTTACTTGTCGACAATTTAAAACTTTAATCTTTATTTTATATTATTGTAATGTTAATTGAATTTAATCAATAACATAATGAAATAATTTAGTAAAATTATATATTATGTGATTCTACATTAAAAAAATCGGAAGTATTATTGACCAATGAGAAAGTGACACGTGGACCGTTTGACTGGTCAAAAGTCAACGGGTCAAAGTCATGAATAATTGAATTTGGGCTTGAAGACCAATTCAGATAAGGAGACCCAAATCTTGAGAATAAGGAGACCCAAAATCTGATAATAAGGAGGCCCAAGTATCAAGTGTGGAAGGCCTAGAGGCCCGCATAAGAAGTAGAAACAGATAAGGAAACAAAAAAAAAAGAAAACAGATAGAGAGCAGGACCCTAGGTGCCGCACACTATGGTGTGGCCAGCCCTAACCCTAAGCCTCTCTCCCAGAGGTAGTTTCTTAATTCTACTCTGCCTCCCAAGTGCAGCTGAGTGCCTATAAATAAGACTCTGACCAAAGGTAAATTCATTCAGTCTTTCACAAAGATTTCTAACTTCAAGAAGCTCGGGAGGCAAGATCGAGTACTTTAACTATTCTTCACGATATTCATACATTCTTGAAGTGGGTTATTTGTGTTCTTCGTGTTCTTCGCGGATTAATTTGGTCTGGCATCATTTGATCACGAAAAGACTTGCTGGTAGTTTTAAAATCTCGTTTGTGTGCAAGTGGTTATTCTCACGTTGGAGGCGGTTTCCCGGACACACATCTGGGGCTCCGGTTAACCGTGTGTTCTGTACACAGGAGTGGGTTAGGACACGAAGCCCAAGGAAAACTTAAAGCCCAAACGCTGGATCAGAAACCCAGACGTAGAGCTCAAGGCCCAATAGCAGGACTTGAAGCCCATCAAGGATTTAAGCCCAAGTCAAAGCTTCAAGTCAAGATCCAAGACTTGAAGACTTGAGGATCAATACGACGTAGTTTTGCACTTTAGCTATTTTCTAGGAAAATTAGTTAAATCAATTGGTTTCATTGCAGGGAATGTCTTGAAAGCCAACGTTCCACCCAACCGCAGAATGACAACGAAAAATAGGAGAAATGGCAGGGATGTGGTCGATCAGCCCACGGGTAGCCACCACAGTCCCGACCACTCCAAATCTGGCTCCTCACAAGGACGGAGACCTAGAGGAAGCAGAGGACAACGACGAGGAAACTCCCAATGAGGCTTAACCATCCAGATCAACGCCAACGACGTCGTTCCATCAAGTGGAGACACTCGCCATGAAATAGAGCGCATTAGAGCTGAGGAGGCCCGACAGACCGCCCTCAATGTTGGTCATCCTCAAGAGGTCACACAAACTCCACTAGCCGCCCTGACGCCAGGCGAAAACCTTAAGAGAGCGTCAATTAACTTCATGGACGTTGTGATCGCTGCGCAGCTAAAGACTCAGTCTCCTCTGCTTTCCCTCCAGTCACTCCTAATATGGTAAATGAAGTTGAGGCGCGGGAGACTACCAGAAATCCATGAGCTCCTCCAAGAAAAGATGCTCAAGATGCTCCAGTCTAGCTGCCCCAAACACCCAATGTTACCAGCCTAGAGGCTCGGTATTCCAGAAGAATGGAGTTGGTACGACCTCCTCCAACTGGCCAACGAGCATATTGTAGCAGAGGACATGTGTGCCTTTGCAAAAGAAAACAAAGATCAGGCCCGAGGGTCGAGCTCACAGTCTCGCTACAAGAGGGAAAAATACAACCTTCCCAAGCAGAGCGCGGCAAAAGCCGACTATACCCCTGCCAGGATATTTGGCCGGTCTCCCCTAGCTACCGCAACAGTAATAAAGTGCATTCCCCTCAACACCAGCTACCAAGAAATCTACGATTACTTGGAAAAGAACGAGAACCGCAAATGGCCGTGGGTCAAAGAGGGAGAAATGTGAGGCATGCACAAGGACAAGTACTGCGTCCTTCACCAATGCCACGGCCACAACAATGAGGGTTGCTACATCCTCCAAAACACTGTCAAGTGAATGCTGAAAGAAGGCAAGCTCCAGGACTTCCGTGTCAATGAACATGAGGAGGACGCAAGCGATCCAGAGAAGATCACAAAGACAGGCGGCAAGATGAACCTCGCCGAGATGACGACTATGACCACGTAGTCAAAATGATCACTGAGAGACTTGTCATCTCTCATATCAGCGCCAAGATCCAAGAGATCAAAAGAGAATAAGACGCGCCACCTAAGCCATCCAATAAGAAGATCAATTGGAAGCGCGTCATCTACTTTATCGATGACGAGTTGGCACCACCAAGCATGCACAATGAGCCAATTATCATCACAGACGGCGTCACACGCTCCAAGGTTAAGTGGATCTTCGTCGACAATGGAAGCTCTGTGAATTTTCTCTACTAGAGCGCCTTCAAAGAGCTCAACCTGAGAGAAGGCTCGCTCAAACCCTAGACTGGCGTCTTGATGAGGTTCAACGATACCACCAGCCCTACGAAAGACGTCATCAAATTGGCCATCACCTTGGGAAGATACCTAAGGACCAAGACATGCACCTTCGAGTTCGTCGAGGTCGACATACTATCCGAACACAACGCGATCTTCGGTCGCCCGCTAATCGAAGCC
>JAYMTK010003815.1:0-11823 GCA_036897405.1 Pelargonium myrrhifolium | reverse complement strand
CGGAATTTTTAATTTCAAACCAAGATAAGCCTATCTTGGTTTGAATCTTTGAATACTTTATCTTCCAATTCAGTTGGTGCCTTGTCCTGGGGCCTGTTTGGTTGCTAGTGTGCTGAGTCTTTGACCTTTTAATATCCCCTTCATGTCCACTCTTCCTTGCCAAGTCCCTAAAACAATTACCAAAAACTCCGACAAGGGTAAAATGGTCATAAATGAGCTTTTAAGCCCTAAATATCACATTTTTAGGGCAAAAACCACAAATATTCACTTAAGGCCCCGAGAAGAACAACAAGTGCATTTTCGTAATAAACAAGCTAGAATCACTCCTAAAATGGGGTGAAACTAGCGAAAAGTGCATAAATTAGGCGTGTAAAAGTGGCCCTTAAAATCACTCATCAATCGTTGAAGCCCATCAAGACCCCCTTGAATTCCTTGAGGGAGTGAGGCTTCAACCTCAGTTCGACGTAAGCTCCCTAGTAGAGGATATTGACTTGGCTTTTGTTATCGATGAAGACTCTCTATACATTCAGCCCTGCGATGGAGGCCTTGATGATCAACGCCTGTCTTCTCATCTTTACTGGAGCTAGCTCCTCCTCTCGGAAGAAGATAGTTCGACTCCAGCTTTTCTCAATCGGCTCGGGGAGGGGGGGTCAGCAAGCTAGTCCTCCATTCTTATCAGCGCATAGATCTTAGCTTTAACTTGTGGTATGCTGACATGTTGATCCACATACCTCTTTCCAATGATCATTTCTATGGTCTGGACACTTTCAGAGCGTCAGCTGATCCTGTTGACTCTGTGAGAGGGCCCCGCCTGGTGATTTTGCCCGCGGGCTCTTTTCTGTCCGCGTCCCCCTTCAACTAGGAACTGGTCGATATTTTCGGTGGGGGCCAGCCTCTCGATCACATTCGCGAGGATGAAGCATCCGTCAATATTGTGACCAAAGCACTTGTGGAAAATGCAGTATTCCTTAAGACGGTTACCTCGTACAACATCTTCTTCGTACATCGGGAGGTACAGATCCCTAGTAGCAAGCAAATATTCACATACCTTTTGGTAAGAAGTATTGAGTTGAGTGCGATCTTTTATCGAGGATACTTTTGGGGGAGCCAACGGCGGAAGGTCCTTGGGGGGAGGGGTGTACGTCTGGTCCCGTGGCTGAAAAGAGAACTTGTCTTTTCCCTTGTTGTTGCCGTTGCCATTTCAGTTACTCTTTGACTGGAAAGGGGCAACTTCTTTTTTCTGGTTCCCCATCTTCGTCAGCGCTCGCATGTCTCTATGCTATGTCTAGCATCTCTTCCCAAGTCTTCGGGGACGTATCCGCATAAGATCGGCGAAGGTGCTTTTTCTTCATCCCTTCATAGAATGCAGTCATGATCAGATCATTAGAGGGGCCTTCGCATTCCTGGATAGCGGCTTAGAACCTCTCTATGTAGCTGGAAAGATGCTCCCCGACCCTTTACTTTATCCCAATCAGGTCGGTGTTAGGCTTCAGGGTCTCGCCCGCTTACACAAAGTGATACAGAAATTTCTCCTTAAAATCTTCCCAAGACTTTATACCTCTGTCGGGAAGCTTATGGTACCATGTCAATGCCTACCTAGCCAAGGTGGAGGCGAATACGCGGCAGAGTGCGGCGTCGCAGTCCATCTGGTGGGTCATCCCCAATTCAAACATGTTGATGTGATCGATGGCGGGGGTGAGTCCCTCGTACTTTGGATCTTTAGAATTGGGGCGAATGCTAGCGTTCGGGGGAGCGCTCCGCAGGTGAGTATAGAGAGGTTTGCTCGCAGATGGAAGCACGATAGTTGGGACAGGAGCCGAACAATTAGCGAGGGCTAACTGAGCACGAATGGCCTGCAAGTCCTCTTGTAGTTGTCGCATAGCAAGTCTGTCGCCTTGGTTTTCTTGAATTGGAGCAGGGGGAGGAGGTACGCGATTATGATTTGCAGGTCCCCGTGGCTCATTTCTTCTTCTCCTTTGCGGGGACGCCACTAAGTGGGCCTGAGAGAGAGAAGGCACTTCTCGGGGGCGCCAGCTGCGAGAGTTGGACTCGCTTATACTATATTCCAATGGCTTTCCTCTTGAGGAGGATGATGGCTCTCCCTGCGGCGTCGAGGTGACCCACGATAAGCTCCCTGGGAACGATCGGCATTAGCATGGCCGGAGTATGCACCCTGGGGACCTATGCGATCTCGAACGTCGCCACATCCCTGACTACCACGGGGATTAGCTTCCCCGGGTACTCCTCTGTGGGGAGGTTGATCTTGGCGCATCCCCTCAAATCGAGGTGCGTGACGCCTGACTCCATCGCCTTCGAATTGATGAGGAGGAAGAGTTGCGTCGGTAGGGGTCGGAGCTCGGTGATGGTTTCGTCTGGCGGTTGCTCTCATGATCGTAGCCATTACATTGCCAAAGTTGGCAACAACGACATTCATTCCGAGCACGAGAGAGTCATCATCGTCTTCTTCATCTTCCGGTTCGGGGACCAGGACAGGGGCTGGATTTGCAAAAACCTCTGAACTTAGTGCGCTCTGAGGACGTACTCCTTGAGAAGCATCTCTTTGGGACCGAGCGGAAGCTATGTTGTCCCTTAGATCTGGATCACGACCCATCTCTTCCTGAACTTCCTCACACGTTTCGGTTTCTCTGCTTGTGACAGGACCGATCCGAGCACCTACGCGATAGGTGACGTTCGGCTGTCATGGCCGAGGCGATGTATCTGGACCGAGATTCGTCGAAGGAGAAAGAGGAGTCACTACAAGGTAAGCAGTCTGATTCGTAGACTTTCGAGGATTCCTTCCCATATCTGGAGATTCTCAGAAATTTTCACCAATCAGATCTAGAAACGTAGCTTTCAGACTTTCCTGGCAATAGAACTAACTAATGCGCCTGAATTATCTTCAATCCGAAACGCTTAGGAAGAATAGATGAACTTCTGGAATTTGGTGAAGAATCTCGGATCTCAGCGAGCGTATGGATCGGAATCTTAGGGAAGATGATCAGAATCATGAATCAGAGGATTGAGGATCTTCGGTGCTAGGCAGAGTTTACAAAACAAACACAAGGAACGATGAAACCCGGGGTGATTCTGGGACACCGTCTCGGGTGTGAGAATCAGATATCTCGCTAGAAGAGCACGAAAGAGTAAGAGAACTCAAAAAGGAAATGATCAGCAAATCGAGAAGTAAGATTTTAGTGTATGTTTAGCTTTCCCCCATCCCTCGCTTCTTACCAAGAGGGGGTATTTATAGGCTTACTGAGTTACTTGGCGCGCACGTTCCAGCTATTGACAGTCGGCGGCGAGACTTGCCAGATCGTGTACAGTTGGCAACGAGATTGTGGAATTGTCCTCTAGGAGGCTTCCCCGTCTGGGATTGAAAGAAGATTTGAATTATCTTTCCTGCCCAAGGACATGCGCTTCCTTCTCAAGTCTATGGCTAGCAGGGGATCTGTCCCACATGATGCTCACATGACTTCCTTTAATGAGGTAGCTCTATTTGGGAATGATCCTCGAGGAGTGTGACCCCATCTGGAAACCAATCCTTGGCTTCGTTTGGGGAAGCTTCTCTTCTGTCCATGGCTCGCTTCCCTCATTTGTCGTCGACAGGTCAGCTCCTCCAGTGGGAATTCCGGAGAGGCTTGATGACGTGGTACTCGGGTGCCACGTGTCGTTCTCTAATTGGTCCGTAGACTTATGAGTTTTTTTATGTAGAATCAACAATAATTACTAAACAAATATAACGAAGTCAATTTTTATGTCTAAACAAAAATTCGATAGAGGTTGAGGGTTAATTTTGTAAATCCGCTTGTGAACATATGCTCTAAAATTAAGTAATAAACAAATTAAGACGGGATCCAATCCGGAGTCGTCATTTCATTTACTGGTTAGTTAGAACATATATGTCCCATACTTATTTTTTCTTTGGTTTTGGCCATATAATTGAATTGTATATGTTGTGACCTTATCACTCCCAGAAAATTGCTGCCATCTTTGCTTTAAATTTAAGAAAGATGGAAAAAAGAACATTATACACCCATATATTATGTTGCAACTTCATGGTCGGTTTAGTATATACATATAAGTTAAGAACACAAGTGTCAGTCATCATTATCAGTAGTTGTTACTCAGTCTTTTTTGTTCAACAACTTTGTATAATTTGTAATTTCACAAATTACATTAGTGTACACATTGATTTGTATACACTAGTATAAATTAAGGGTTAAATACATGTGTCTCTTTTGTACTGACCAAAATTATAATTTTAGTCCATGTATTCATTTACTTAATGTTTCAACTCTTAGACATTTCGTTTTTCTTATTTCAACCCAGATGGTCCGTTTCTTTGTAGCAAATGGTGACGTGAAAATGATTAACCTAAAGAAGCCGATCATCTGAGATGATATAAAAAAACAAAAAATTTAAGAAATGAAACAATAACAAAATTAGTCCAAGAGTTAAAACCATAATTTTGGCAGTGACACATGTATTTAACCCTTGAATTAATTTATTTAAAACATGACACTAGTGTATTGTAAAGTTGGTGAAGATACCAATCTCAAAGTGGAAATGAAGCAAAAGATGATTAAGTCAAGTCAAACCTTCTCCTCTGGCTCGGTCTCTATTCCATGTATATAAATATTAATGTTCCTACGGAGACGCCTTGTTGTTATAGGCAAAGCCAAAGCCAAAGCCAAAGACGATAAATCAAGAACTCAATTACTCTTTGTTTCCTTCATCATTTGTCGGAGGATCAGTTTGATCCCTCCCGCACGTGCACATTATTTAGCATATACATATATGATATATATATATATATAACAATCAATACACAAATTTAAGCATAAATAAGCTGCAAGCAAGAAAATGCATTCAGCGAATCACTGGGGAGGATCATTTGAGATCAATACGTATTCGGGCACATGCACAGATGATGACAACAGTCGAAACATGGAGTGGGACAGGAGCGCCCTGTCCCCAGGCGTAGCCAATCAGCATCCGCATCAGCGTCAGCGTCAGCATCTGGACGAGACCCAACAGAGCTGGCTGCTGGGTCCTCAGGAGCACAAGAAGAACAAGTACGTCGACTTGGGCTGCATCGTCTGCTCCCGCAAGACACTCAAGTTGACCCTTCTCTCCGTCTTCGTAGCCTTCCTCCTCATCGGGCTCCCCATCATCATCGTCAAGTCCCTGCCCAAACACACCTCTCCCCCTCCTCCTCCCGACAACTACACTCTTGCTCTCAACAAGGCTCTTCTCTTCTTCAATGCCCAGAAATGTAAGTTTCTTTTCACTCACTTTCACCTCTCTTTTTTTATCAGCAATACCAACACCCTTGATGGTTCTGGTGGGATTTAAACCTAAGACCTCTGAGGGAATCCAAACGCCTTAAACCGCTTGGTCTAATGGGTGTTGGTACTTTCACCTCATTGAAGCATGTTCTTCAATTGAATTTTTAAAAAATGGTGTGTTGCTGCAGCTGGGAAATTGGGGAAAAGCAATGGGATTTCATGGAGAGGGAACTCTGGACTTAGCGATGGCAACACGACGGACACAAAGGGGGGACTGGTGGGAGGATACTATGACGCCGGCGACAATACCAAGTTCCACTTTCCGATGGCCTATGCCATGACAATGCTAAGCTGGAGCGTGATCGAGTACAGCCACAAATACCAGGATATCAACGAGTACAACCATGTTAGGGAACTCATCAAGTGGGGAACTGACTACTTGCTTCTAACTTTCAATTCCTCTGCCACAAAAATTGACAAAATCTACAGCCAGGTTGGTGGGTCTCAAAATGGTTCCACCACACCAGATGATCACTACTGCTGGACTAGACCCGAAGACATGGACTATCCACGGCCAGTCCAAACTGCAAATGCAGGGCCTGACCTTGCCGGGGAAATGGCTGCAGCACTGGCTGCAGCCTCTATAGTGTTTCGTGACAACACAGCCTACTCCAAGAAGCTTCGCAAGGGAGCTGAAACGGTCTTCTCCTTTGCCAGGGATGGCGGCAGGAGGCGAACTTATTCTAGAGGAAACCCTTATGTTGAACCATTCTACAATTCCACAGACTATTATGACGAGTACATGTGGGGTGCAGCTTGGTTGTACTATGCTACGGGCAATAATACCTATATATCTCTGGCTACCAACCCGGGCCTTTCAAAGAACTCCAAGGCATTTTTCATGATTCCTGATAAGAGCGTGTTGAGTTGGGATAACAAGTTACCTGCTGCCATGTTACTGTTGACAAGGCTGAGGATTTTCTTGAATCCCGGCTACCCTTACGAGGACATGCTGCGGATGTATCACAATGTTACCGGTCTCACCATGTGCTCCTACCTGAAACAGTTCAACGTTTTCAATTTCACTAAAGGTTTGTTTGTATGGAATAAATATATCATGACATTGTTGAAATTATAATATTGAGACGAGTAACTGACCTCAGAAAAATGCAGGGGGATTGATTGAACTGAACCATGGACAACCACAAGATCTGCAATACGCAGCCAATGCTGCCTTCTTGGCATCTCTCTTTGCTGACTACATGGATGCCACTGCTGTTCCGGGATGGTATTGTGGACCAACTTATATTTCAATAGATATCATCCGAGGATTTGCCACCTCCCAGGTATTCATCCAACTCCGGGGACATGTAGTATTTAGAATACTTAATACTAGCTAGAGATTCAGTAAAGGATTGTCTTAGTATTCAGGTAGGTGCTCTAAGTTAATACTGTTTGGTCTGTGCAGATTGACTACATCCTAGGTAAAAACCCCATGAAAATGAGCTATGTGGTGGGCTATGGCAGCAAGTTCCCTAGGCATGTGCACCATCGAGGCGCATCAATACCCCATGACAACAAAAAATACTCGTGTACAGGTGGAATGAAGTGGCGTGACACAAGTAAGCCTAACCCTCACAACATTACGGGAGCTATGGTTGGAGGACCTGACCGCTTGGACCAGTTCCGCGATGTAAGAAGCAATTACAACTACACCGAGCCAACTTTGGCTGGAAATGCAGGACTGGTTGCTGCACTTATATCCTTGACAGAAACTGCTGCCAAAGGCATTGACAAGAATTCCATATTCCAAGCAATTCCGCCACTCTACCCACAGAGTCCACCACCCCCATCACCCTGGAGACCATGAACATATCCAGTCTCGTATTTACAGATAGAGTTTCATCAGATACTCTCTTTCTAAAATTTTGTCCAGCAGATTTTGTTTATGTAATGATCACATTTCCCTTGTCCATCCTTGTGTAACATATTTTAGAGAAACTCGTAAAGATTTCCATACACATTTTTTTTCAGGATATACGATTTCCACTTGTGTACACATTCCAAGAAAAACTTGTGGACCGCGTAATGTGTATGGAGTGTGTTGCAACAGTATTTGCAGTGGTTTCCAGAAGAGAAAAATAATACTGTGATGCATTGCATCCATGTTTGGGATTGGTTTCCACATTGAAAGAAATGACTTCTGGTATAATTAATGAAGGCTCTTACAATGAGTTTTGACCACTATAAAGCCTATACTGCTTTATTATGACAAGTTATAAATGAGAAAAAAACTTGAATAAAATCAGACTTCACCTCAAGAATTTGATGTGTTTCAGGTTATTGCATATAGCATGAGCCAGGCTCCTCAGGAGCAGCTCGCCCTGGTCCTGCTAATGGAGCAGCTGCAACACCTCTTTGATTCAGCAAACACCTGAAGTGTGCCAACCTTCCTGTCACTTCCTTTGGATCCTTAGCCAACTTGTCATAGGATGTCCATAGCCGCTCTTCAGTTACAAATAAACATATATACATTATACACGAATGATTAGATATAAATATACCTATTCCAAATTACTCTACTGTGTGAAACCAAAGGTTATTTATGCCATATCATACTCCCATACTACTGATGTTATAGATGGTTAAAAAGTACAGTACAGTAGTAGTAAATAGCAGGAAGTTTAGGTTTTGAAAAGCAAAGGACAGGTTTGAGCTTTCCAAAGCTCATTTCACAGAGGCTGTAGCTTTCACATTATGACATCTTGACAAGGAACAAAGCATGTGAGATTCAGAAAACTATGTGGACCATTTTGCTATGAAGTTAACCATCTTTTTTTACTCAACATCTCTTCTGTAGAGCATAGCATACACAAAATATAGTATTGTAGATATTCACAACAAGACATTACCCATAGTCTCATTTTTATGGACATTAGACCATTTAAGAATGGGAATGAAAATGGGCTAATATGAGGGAATGGAAATAGGAATGTATCGTTCCCGAATTACACTCAAAAAGATGATTCCCATTCTGATCAAATAATCCAAGTACTCCCCATGTATAAATTCTGTAATTAGAGTTCTCAGTATCCATAATGTAAGATAAACCATTCAATAACCCGTGAAATGAAGTTCCTTACTAACATAATAACAGTCAATTACCTGCAGCAGCAGCAGCACGTGGCCAAATTGTTTGCTCAATATCTGACCCATCAACGCGCTCACCCCACATGCATACCTCACCCCCGATAACTAACTTTTGTTGCTTGGGGTTGGTTATATTAGTGAGTGGTTCGTTCATGTAGAACTGCTGCCATGTGGTATCCAAGTGATCCAAATACCATTTATCCTGGTTGCTTACAATGCACCGTAAGCCAGATGCTACCACTCGCTCAGCAACGCCACCTCCAAGCCTGCCAAGAATTGTGATCCAGAGATCCATGTCATATATGTGAGTACTAACACATTATAAAAATATGATTTAGAACAGGTGTATCTTATGAAGTGTTTTACCAGAAATATGCTCAACTATACTTTACATAATGCAAAGTACTTGAGTTAAATTTGGTACAACGAGTTGGCAACTCAATTTTTTTTCAAAATAATTGTGGATAAGTTAACAACTCCAGCTAGCATGTAAGTACACATGACATGAGACAGAAATCATGATTGCAAATATTTTCAAGTTTAGCACTCACAGGGAATACACCAAATGTCAGTAAAGTGATGTTGGAATAAAGATTAAAGATTGTGTAAAAAAATGTTTGGAGGTCATTTGCATAAATGCTCAAACTTTACTAATTCCATTTTATTGCAAGTAAAACAAAGCCGGTCTTACAAAGTTCCATCAAGACATAGCACTCATGAGTCATGACAGAAAACATTTCAACGGATTTGATATTTTGATTTGAACTCAAAACATTTGAATCACACTTAGCACTGTTTATTCTTGTGAAGTGTGTTTGTAGATTGATTTTTTTTTATTTTTTTTTTATTTTGCGTAATTGTACATTGAAAAATCGTAACAAAGTTGAAGAGTTTCGAACTAATCTATATCCTACTCTTTCCATCAACATCATAAATTAAATTGCTAGAATCATTGTATTCTAGAATCTAGGCATTTGATGAAAGAGCATCAATATCCATATAATGAAAGCAATACTGCATGAACAGGTTTCAGACATACCAGTTGTGGACTACAGTCTTTCGGTTCAGTTTATTGCCAAAGTTGTTAAAAGTCTCCTCCCTGTAATTTTCAATAACACATATATAAAGACGCTGGAAATATGCTATTAACTATAAGCTCATGGATAAGATTCATACCAGTTAACAATCTCATATCCATGGGACAAAGCTATTTTCTGTGCTCGTAAGACAAAGTACTGATAAGCTCCAGATTCATTCATATGATGAGCTTTTAACCTGCACATCAAAGAATTGCATATGATGATCTCAATAACTTCATTTTTGGAACTGGCTGCAAGTGGGAGTAGAAAGGATGGGCTGGATGACGATAACTAAGAGGCAATATTTTTACACAACTGATCTGCCCAACTCCAATTTTTGGCAAAAATAAAAAATAACTCCTGAACACACATACTACACAACGTCAAGCATACCTATGCATAGCTTGACTTTCAGGAGATGCATTAGAAAATGAAGCACAAAGATTTCAGTAAGTACGCAACTGACTCGAACAATTGCATAAATTTGCAGCATATATAGTATTTAATTTAATTAAACCTGTACAGAATGAATAGTCAAGATATGAACATAGTTACCATTTACTTATGCGAGGAGTCATGGTCCAGCAACCTGAAATTAATATGCAGTTGTATGCATCAGAAAATTATCATTATGTTCTTTGCACCTACCATTTATGAACTATGACCTGGCTAAGACAGGAATTATTCTCTTAGAGGTCAATGTGTTGTAGATTTTTTGCTTGTAATAAAGTTTGGTAATCATTTTGCATTCCCTAACAACTTCTGTAATCTTCCCTCATTTATCCAGTCAGCCCTGATTGTTGTACGCCAACTATCACTTATATTTTAAATTAGGAAAAGGAAAGAAAGATTTCAAATTTACTTAAATAAAAAATATACATCAATTAAACAATTGGTTAGATAATGCACGATCCTGCCATCTATATCCAAAAGTAGTATGCCAAAACAAATGATATTTGTTGAGTCATAATCAAGAAAAACAGTCATTAAAAATATATGAATTCTAATTATCATTAGAGCTTTTGAACTTACTTGTATCGACTTCGTCACCTCCCAAGTGAACAAATTTAAATTTAAAGATCTTACTGAAATCTGAGACATGAGAATTTTCAATGTGTTAATTACCATATTCACTTCTTCTTTTTTGTAAATGTCAAAAGGACAGTCTGAAAAGAAATTGTGTCATTACCTGAAAGGATTCCATCTATTACTTTGAAAGTGAACTCATTGCTGACATCAAGTGGCTGCTGACAATCCTTTGATGGCCATAGAGAAGGATAGCCAACACCCCTAAAAAATTGATTTGTTAGCCCCTAAGACAACTATGCAACGCCATTAAGTAAACTTTTTTTTCTATAGCTTAAAAGCCCATGTTGGAGAGAAGAAACTATGATATTGTTAAACTTTGATAATAGGCCCCACATAATGGTTTGGGCTTCCACTACTAAAAGGTCAACCTTATTAGTAGGGTTTCACTTGCACATTATATGTAGCGATACCATATATATTTACCGATGTGAGACTCTTTTCACCCACTTCAACAGATATTCATTGGTCTTTTGAAAAATTAGAGATCATAATAAAATGTTTATCTACCATAAAGCACTTGATCAGAAGTATAATTTGATTGCAGTCTCAAAAAGGTAAGCTAGATCGATTGACATAAGAGCAGAATGATCTGTCCAAAGCCAAGTCATATTTACCATGAGAGAGCATGTCCAGGAACGTCAATTTCAGCCAATACATTAATTCCTCTTCTTTGAGCATAACTGAAGAATAAGTAACCAGCATATTAGAGAGAAATAAATGAAGTATAGTAAGCATTCTGATAGATTAAACATAGTCCAAATCTCTTGCCTCACAATTTCAGAAGCATCTGCCATTGTGTATCGTTCTGCATTTGAATAAGCACCATCCCACAATTTTGGATATGAAGGTATCTCCAAGGGGAAGGATTGTGTATCTACAATGTGCCAGTGCAATACATTCTGCAATATAATAAGAATTCATGGATGTGAGACTTTTCCAAGGATGCAAATCTACAAAATAATCTATTTGCTTATGCTTTAATTCATGGATGACAATTTTTTTATTCCTCTAGGTTTGATCGACTCTATTTTGTATATTCCCTGACATTTCAGCTTGATATCTTTGTAATATTCAATGCAATATACTAATGTGCACAATAAATCATTACATGTACAGTTACTGATGGGTTAATTTAGCAGCATTACAATTTTGTAGGTTTTGCAATTCATTTCCTGCATAATCAGATAGTATGCATTTCTGTCATAAACAAAACGAAT
>JAYMTK010003814.1:0-11825 GCA_036897405.1 Pelargonium myrrhifolium | reverse complement strand
AATACCTGAGCCAAATAAATTGGTTCAACAACCAAGGAAATTTCATTCACAAATCTACTGTTTATTTCTTATTTGTATTATAATTCATGTTGTATAACAGAACAAGCAGTATTCAGTTCATTTGTTTTTGTCATTATTAACAAACAAACAAAAAAAGCCTAATACAATAGTATAAATTTGAAATATGAGAATGCCAAATCATTTTGTGCCAGCCAAAAGGGCTTGTGATTGCTTCTCATAACGAAACTTCTCTGCCTTGGAGTCATCTGCAGACCAAACAAATATACCATGAAGCTTTCCCTGTTGTTTAAGCTGACTGCAGGCTTCGAAGAATCCATTTTCAGGTTTTAGGCCCCCACTATTATCTGTCCCAAAGCTCACTAAGACCTTACCATCCTTATAATTAGAGCTCTGGACGTCAAAGTAACCCAAAAATTGATGAATAGTTGTCCCCTTGTCATATGCATAGAATTGAAAGTTAACATAGTCTATGAGATGTCCATATTTCTTCCACAGAGCCAAGTAATGTGGCTGAACAGAGTCATCTTCATATGGTGCTATCGATACAAACGACACAACCTCATGCTGTTTAAGGTAGAACAGAAGCCGCCCAATGCACTCTGCAAATGTATCAGGATCTGCTTTGAAGTGTTCGTAATCAATATCAATACCATCCAGATTATACTGCTTTGCTATCTCTGTTATTGAACGAATAGCATTTCTAACCCAAGAGCTTATTGTTGTTGGGCTGAAGAATACACTTTGGTTGTCACCTACGGAATCACCCCCAAGACTCATAGCCACCTTGACATTCGAATGCTGGCCCTTGATGGAAGAAACATGAGAGGGAGTGAGGCTGCCTTTGTCCCAGAAGACATTGAAGTCACCGTTGGTAGGGGAAGGATTGGATGATGAAGTTGTGTAGTCAATAGCAAAGGAGAGGATGAAGTGAAATTCAACTTGAGAATTGACAGGTACATCTGAAAATGTAACATGTCTATCCTCGGCTCCTATGTATTCTCTGAAGAGCTTTGAGTTTTCCGCGGCTGCCTGGATTGATGAAAATGAAGTGATGAGAACTTGAAGAACGAGAGAGAAAAGGAATTTGTGAGAATCCATGACTCTTAGAAGCTTGTGGTCAGAAATTCTCTTTCTCTTGGATGCATTTATAGAAAAATAATTTTTAGATTCTTATCTGTTAAACATTGTGTTTT
This sequence comes from Pelargonium myrrhifolium, assembly GCA_036897405.1. Taxonomy (NCBI): domain Eukaryota; kingdom Viridiplantae; phylum Streptophyta; class Magnoliopsida; order Geraniales; family Geraniaceae; genus Pelargonium; species Pelargonium myrrhifolium. The sequence continues at coordinate 10,611 of JAYMTK010003814.1, read as the reverse complement.
TCTTGTGCAGGTGCCTTTAAATAATCTTCCTAACATGTGCTAGTGCAAAAGGTTGTGCTGAACCTATTGATTATTTTATTTCTACGAGGAAGGTATTTGTTTTCAAGCTAGCGTCTCCTTTCACTCATGGCATAATTTCTCTTTTTGTTGTTCATCTGTAGCCATAAGAAAATCACAAATCTTCTGATTTTAGTGCACTTGCCACTTGTTCTGATTACTGCTCCCAAATGATGATACATTTAAATAGAACTTGGCCTCAAAACCAAGTTTAGTAATTGAAATGAAGTGTTATTGATATCTGTTTGATGAGAAGTTGCATTATTCAGAACAAAAAGAGAAGGTGAAAGTTGCTTGATACATTGATCAAGATTTGCAGGCCAAGTTAATGGGCAATTGATCAATGCGAAGTATTTGAGAAAGTTTTCCTAAATGCCAAGCTTTCGGCTGACTGAATCCATATTCTTTATAAAGAGACTTAGGGAAACAATTAGTGATGAAGACAAGTTTAAAGTTGGAAGGAACTGCAAGCCTACTCTGATTTTGGCCATACATCTTCTGTCCTGATAGGAAACATGGATTCCAGAGGCTAGTTTTACATCAATTGGAAAGGCTGACTGTTGGTGAATAATTTTCTTGTTCATATCTTGTGTAGTTGTCATCTATGAATTTCTTTTGTGACACTTTGTCATATGTGTTAGCTGTCTGGAATTTAGCAGTCTGGAATAAAATCTGTCGGATCAAGTCGGTGCTGATAAAAGAGTAGAATTTGAAAATCTTGGCATTATTATTGAGGATTCTCATTTCATTTTAATATCTGAATGTTACAAAAAGGTTTCTAGTACATCGGTTTCCACTTTCCCTCACTTCACAAAATAGACCAAGAAAAGAAAATACACGGGTCAATGCTATATACGCGAGCAGAAAAAAAGAAAGAAAAGAGAGGGTCTTAGAATCACAACAGGTAGCATAAATAATAATAAAAACTTGAGTATGTGAAGTGTCAACACTTGGGAAGATCTGCTGGAGGAGGAAGCAGTTTCTCATTGGGAAGCTTCCCATCTAAGACTAACCAAGCCATCTTCAAACCCCAGCTGGTGTGGATTTCTAGATGGCAATGCATGAACCAAACCCCTGTTATCACATGATCATCAGGTACAAAAACAAATCAGCAAATACAATGCTTAGTTAATACAAAACATGTAGGACAAACTTTTCTTTAAAAAGTTAGGTCAAAACATTCCTTCTTATATTATATGACCCATATATTAGTTTGTTTCTGTGGTCTTCGTTATATATATTATATCTCCTGAGGCTAATATTATATGTAACTTGTGTTTTATATCACATGATTCTTATACTTACCAGGATTGTCTGCTAGGAACCGTATTGCCACCCAACCGCCAGAGGGCACACCCACAGTGTTCCTTTCAACAGGGTCAATGAGATTGAATTTTGCTGGGTCCTTGTTAGGATCAAAGTTACCAAAACCCTGTCCAACAACAAAGAAGTTGAAGCCATGCAAATGGAGAGGATGGCTTTCTGCACCAAGGATGCTTGTGTCTTGCAAAACTAGCTCGACACTGGTGTTATACGGGAGAATCACAAGCTTGGTTCCATTGGTCACCATCGTATTGTTGGGTGGAGTGCCTGTATAGTTGAAGGCAAACATTGGGTTGGTTGGAAAGTTGGGGGAGTAAACGCCATTTGATTGCCCAGTGAAGTGGGCTTGTAGCATGGCTGTCGTAGGAAGAGCAAAAGATATGTTATTGACAGAAGCTGCAAACATGGTTCCATTTGGTCCTTGACAGGTCTGGTTTTGCTGCTGGCATGGGGTTGTTCCAAGGCCTATTGTGAAGAAAAACCGCTTATCAACAGTTTTGGGGACATTGGCAGGGAACTGAGCACTAGCTAGACTGCGAAGTTTACTTGCAAATTTGGTCACGAAGGAGGTGTCATTGAGAGCAGGTAAACTTGGTTTGAAAAGAGGAGGCTTCTTGGTCGAAGCAGTTGAATGCAGGGTGTGGTATTTTAGGACACCAGCAACAGTGGAATTATCAAAAGTGCCTAGGCCGGTCACGTATGGCCTTGCTGTCATGAGGAAAGTAGCATTTGGGAAGTGTGGTTTTGTCTTGAGGAGAACATTTGTGGTCTGTCCTGGTGCAATGAGAATCGTCTTGGTCTGGAAGGGTTTAACATAGACAGCATCTGCTTCAACAACCGTGAGGCTGTGGTTGGCAATACTAAAGAAGAGTTCGTCATTCAGTGCAGCATTGATCAGACGGAGAAGGTACGTCTTCCCTGGCTTCACCTTGAGCCTGAATGTGTCTGTGATGACCCATTTATACAAGTATATGCATCAGAACAAATTACACAGTAGAAAATAATAGTGTTCATTTTGTATTAGCATAAATAAAAACCTTTGGCAGAGCAGTTGTATAATGGCCCTGGCAATCCATTCATTGTGTAAGCATCAGAAACATTTGGACCTCCACCAGTTTGGAGGGCTTGGCTTATGACTGCCTCAGGATCTGCATTCCACCACTCTCCTGAAATTTAATTTTAAATACTTGATTGGTCAATCTTTGAACCCGTTGTCTTGTCTCACTACAGAATTGATCTTGTCTCACTACAGAATTGATATCCATAGTTGAATAGTGAATTAGTTACCGAAGATTATAGGAAATTCCCTGTAGGGTTTGGTAAACGGATAGGAAACATTGCGCTTGGGAAGAATGACTATTGGGCCATAGATTGTTGCTCTTAGCCATGATATATGAGCATGCCAAAAAAGAGTGCCTCGCTGACCAACAATGGTGTAGTTATACACATAGCTCTGCCCTGTTTGTATAGGGCACTGGGTGACATATGCAGGTCCATCAGCCCATCCGGTCTGAAGTTGCCGAATGCCATGCCTAATCGATGAATTGAAAACGTGGATTAGTTCATGCATTTTTTAGACGTAAATAAATGGTTTCTGGTATAACCAAGCATGCACAACTAGCTGCATACCAATGAATAGAGATATTGTTTTGGACATGATTAACCACTTGAATAAGTAGACGGTCACCCTCTCTAGCCATTATGCGAGGTCCAGGAAACTCGCCATTGACTGTCACAATAGTCTTGGTGTGGCACAGCCGAGTCACATTCTGCAGCTTGATCTGCAAACAAGAAAAATATTTGCTAGTCATTAAAAGGTAACTGAAAGTGGAAAGATAGCGAAACACTCAATGCTATTAGCTTGACAGTTTAAAATGTATAAAATGTTCATGACATACATCGAACTTGTAGTGTCTTGTTACAGCTTCATGATCCTTAGCAATTGCAATTTCAGGAAGGAAGCACAAGGTGGCGACCAATGACAAAAGCAAGGCAAAGGCTCCCAAAAATGAACCCATATTTTGGTACGTAAGTTGCTAATTATTTCAGTTTTAAGCAAGAAAATGCTGTGAGTGTAGGTCTACGTTGGAGTGCATATATAGGGAGTCGAAGAATGGGGAGTTTGGTTGAGTAGGTATGTGATGGAATGGTGTGTAGTTTTTAATTATATGTGATTGGAGAAGTGTGAAAATCAGAGTAGAAGAGAACAGAGAGGCTTGTGCAAGTAGGATGGTTTACACAGTACTAGTTGTTAGAACAACTTTAGAGTGATGTCAAAGACAATCATTCTTTGTAATTTTGATGTCAAATTGCATCCCTCTTAGTAATTATGTGACATGATCTTAGCCAATGTCATAAAAGACGGATTGGAAGGGATTTTATTTATTATGAATCCGTCTTAGGGGGTGAGGGGTTTGGGATGGTCCGCATGGACCCCTACCGGTTTATTAAAACAAATCCAAAGATAATACGTAAAGAGGACGTAGAGGGCCTATCCTTATCTAGAAATTCTAGACCTAGTACAAAGGCTTAATTATGCAAGAAAGAAAATACATGTAGCAAAATAAGTCACCTAACTATAGTTTTTATGTTCTAAAATCTCTATATGATCCTGCAAGTTTGAAGGAAGAAGTCCTCCAAATAGAACCAATTAGTGAAGAAAAAGACCATAGCCCCCCAACCAATTGTTTGGGAGAGATATGAGCACTCAGGGAAAAAGGCAATCTAAATCCCGTTACTGAGGAACATGTCCGATAGAGTGTCCCCGGCGTATTGAGGACAAGACCTCGTTGGCACCGGGCAAAATAGAATGACCTTGTACTCAAAAGTTCTAGGAAAGAGAATGAGTTGGGACTAAAAACCGGGCTCATCAGTTGAGAATTGGAGCGCGCCACATAGTGATAAAAGTGAAATGACAACCATAAAGATGAAGAAATATTTTACTGTAAATAGTCACAATAAAAATGTGTGTTTTATATACTATCTGACTTAAGCATCAAAGAAAGGAGACTTATTTTGTAGAATAGGTACTCGAGAGCACGAAGAGACCGTGTCTGGATAGTCAAGAGAAATCTAGAGCAACACTAATTACCCTTAAAATGTAGGAAGTAAGCAATCGGAAGGTTACAAGTAATACTTTATCCCAAAATGAGTATCATGTTTTTTTTTTTTCTTTCTCAATTCTAGTGTCATTTTTTTTTAAAGAAATTAGTTATGCATGAATTGTCAATTATATCATTATAATAAATTAGTTAGTATCCCTTAAATTTGTAACAACACTTGATCATGATAATGATAATATAAGAATAAATATACCACACCAACTTAAATTTTTCTCAAAATAAAAAACCAGAATATTTATTTTGAGACGGAGAGAATAGCTATTGACAATATTGCAATATGCACTTATGATTCGCTGGGCACTAAATCATGCCAATACCTAGTGTTTTTAGCTCCGCAATATTGTTTGTTACTATCAATGTGACATATCGGAAGTTGAACAAATTTATTGATCGAGTCACTTATTTGTCCAATCTAACCGGTTGGATTGTCTAAACTAAACATGGTACAAAACTTTTGAAAAGATAATTTTCCTTGAGTTTTATTTATTAAATTTGATTTCTATCTTGAGTTACCAAAAAATCAGTGTGATTGAACAGTTCAGGTTAGTTCATCTTAAATAATTGATCTTAACCTACAAACAACAACTATTCCCAACCACAACCAGAAGTGAAATGAACACTTCCATGCATGGCCGACACTAACTCACAACTTGAGTATTTTATTTATTTCTTTACTTAAAAAAGGTGTTGTTTGATTGCTTGTAAAATGGGACTAAAATGTAGAAAATTTTCAAAAATTACTAGGAATAGTTTTGTTGAGATTGTGATATGGGTGAGTCGCAATCTTGATCTGTGGAAATGTAACTATCGAATGCTGGTTACATAATCTTGGTTAGAAAGCAAATGAAAAGGTTTGTATCTAATCTAGTAAGTCTGTCATTAGTTGGAAGAGGACAATGCTCAATTTTAGTCATTTTCATGAACAACATATGATTAAAACCAATAACGTTGTTGTAGTACAAGAGAAGCTTCAAATGACAAACCTTACCTACAAAATCTTCTACCTCAATTCTCTCACTGCCTATCTATCTACTAAGTATCATTTTGTTTGTTAAAGTGTGTGTCCACAAAATGCTTGTAAAATGTTCAGGGCCTAGTGTTGGGCCTGTCCTTAGCTGATTGTAGCCCAAATCTTAGTAGACAACAATAAATAAAAGAATCTTAACGTTAGATCTTCAAATGCTAATTAATAAATGCATGCAAATACAACTATGAAATCTCTCATTTCTTATGTTTTGAGCATCAATAAAGGTTTATAATTTAAAGTTTTCTCCCTCGTCACAAATTAGTATTTAGTATTATTCTTATTTTATATTTTTATCCTAAAATGGGTGACATGCTTTTCATACACAAGGACTCCAGCTTTAACGACAAGAAATAATAAAATAAATAATTACTCCATCCGTTCTAAAGTGAATGTTTTGTTTTCATTGAATGTTGTTTTCCTCTTTCTTTTTTAATAATTTAGTTATGAATGAATTGTCAATAATATTCTTCTAACAAGTTAGTAAGTATATTTTTTAGCACTTCGTCACGAGGATACTAATTTTTCTCAAAATAGACTCAATGACTGAATTATACTTGTTTTGAGACAGAGTGAATATTAAACTATAATTCATAATTAGGATAAATAAAAGATGCTTTGCCCTAATAAAGAGAAATATTAAAGGGAATGACAAATTTTTATATTACCCTAAAAGAGGAGCATAAGTGAAAGCCAAGTAACTTGTTTGAGCTTGGAACTTACACGCACATACATTATTCACAGTGATAATAGGTAATAGGAATATCAACTTTTTGAGTTAGCCAAGTAAAGCACTTCTAATACTATTATTTTACAATAACTTTTGGTTATCATTTAAAAGATTAAAAAAAACTATATAAGCTCCAATGGACTAAGCCATAATCTATATTTGAGGTGAAGAAAAAAAATATTTAATTGGAGGATTGAGTATGGGATTGAATCAGAGCGGTAAAGCCTCGTCCTTGGCTTGTTGCATCCTTGTGTTTGCTGTTGTTGCCGGAGGCCAAGCCATTCCTCTACAACACAAGGTACCATTACATGAGCTGGCAATTTGGTTTCGAATTCATGAGAATCTGAAACTCGATCTATGCATTATTGGATTCATACGTGTTACATAAAATGAATATGATTACTTTTATATTAGACAAAATTCGCATAAATCCAAACATTTTCCACATGAAATATGAAACCCAGAGCCCCGCACTCCTTTTGAGTTGGGATTTGGATTATCATTTTCAACCGAAAAATCTAATTTGAACCTAAATTTTCAGCTCTAATTACCATATCATGAACTTATTGTCTAAAAATCTCATTTTCATTCTAATCCAAACTCTTAACCAGTGATCATTTATGATGCACAGACAATTTCATCTTCTTAACGTACTTGTTTTGATACGCGCGCATCCGATGCTTGAACACTCAAACACTTGATTTTACGAGTTTTTCGACTTGTCAATATTTTTTTCCAAACATACATTTGTCATACGCCTTACGTATCTATCATCAAAAAGAAAAAAATGAATTAATTGAACGTGTTCAATATTTTTAAAATTATGTTACAATATTTGTGTGTGTCCAATTTCTTGTAATCACAATTCTTTGGGTAGGGAAATTGCACGTACGCAATCACAGTGGAAACATCATGCACCAAAGGAGCCGAGACGTCGAACCACGTGAGCCTAAGGTTCGGCGACACCAAATCTAACGACATTTTGGTGCACCACCTCAACTCCAGGCACCTCAGGAGGGTCGACCCATTGGACCCACTGCTTCTCGACGACGTGCCTAGAAAACCATTTCAAGCTTGCATGGTGGACGAGTTCCGAGTCACACGTCAATGCGTCCACTCGCCCATCTGCTACCTCTACCTGAAGGTGGCCGGAGCCGACGATTGGCGACCCGGGTTCGCCCAAATCCGGGTCTTGGAAGGGTCGCACTCCCACCTGAGCTCCGACTACTTTTATTTCCGGCGGTTCCTTCCGAGGCATGTTTGGCACGGCTCCGATGAGTGTGACAGAGAGGTCACTCCTTTTGGGATCAAGCACACCAGGAAGGTTTTTGCTAACAAGCGACATTAATTAAATTTAACATAATATATATATGTACCCAATAAAGCCATGCATGTCTATAGGTCTTTTTATTGGGCTTACCGCTTTCTTAAGTTAAGAATTTTTACTTTTTTAAATGAATAATGATGTTGATGTACTATGGGGTTCATGTGTATCTTTGTTTGCACACGTACTCTTGGTTGGTTGTGACAGTTTGGAGAGTTAATCATTTGAATCTAAACTCGCATGCAACTGAAATTCAATTTGATAGAAACTAATTGGCTGTGCTATGTTACATAATGTTTCATAAACAAAGACACTTATTGGCTTTATGAAGTGAATGGATATAAATGATATGAGATATAGGGTCCTCAAAATTCATCATATTGATTGTACAATCACAAATGAATAAAATTTGCGATTGCACTGTCTTGACCATACCACATGATTGTGGACAGTCCAGTGCAAGCCTGATTCGTTCTATTGGCCAACTTTGCTTGACTTCGGCCCAAATTGATACATGGACAAATACAATCCAATGAAACTACTACTACAAATACCTCTAAAGGTGAGGTAAAATAAACAATTTGTGATTTTTTTTTTATACAGCTGACAAAGAGACTCGAACCCGAGACCTCAAAGAGAAAACACAAATGTTTAACCATTTGGTCCACATGCCTTTGGTACTTGTGAATTACAATATTTGCTAAACCTGATTCACTTACTTTCACACCATAATGAATTTTCATGGTTATCATTTATTGTGTATTCTATTATTGTATAAAATAGTGAGTGAATCACACACTTATCTACAAAAAAAAAAAAAACATTGAACGACATCAACTACGATTTTTAATTTATGCATACGTGGAAGAAATATCGCATTGAGTATAGATTTATTCTTTAGTCAAAATGCACGACTACATGTATTAAAGATGTTTTATTTTGTTAGTTCCAGATAGACAAAATTACTGATTTTATCGATGTGATAGAGAAGGAATGAGTGTTTTCTAGAAACAAATTCAAGTAGTAAGCTTCAAGGAGTGTTCAATTTTAAACAAAGTGTAAGTGATACCAAGAGAAAAATAGTTTGGCATGAAAAAACATGTTCCCATTTTTCACAAATACAATTGTAGTAAACAAATTTGTAGTACCCGTATATTTTATATGCAAAACCTACAATCCCAGCCTACAACTACAAAATCTTAGCGTCTTGTGAGCCAGATTCAACTGGTCATTTGAACAAAAAGAAGAAGGAAAAAAAAAAAAACTCGGCCCTGAACCCAAGTTACTAGTCATAGTGTTTTTCTAAGTAAATAGAATTTTTAATTAAGAGAATCAATGACAACATACATGATGTCCTGATGATAAGACTGAAGTAGCATCAATCTTACCTATCTAGTAGTAGTATTGTTTCTAGTGTGACTTGAGAAGAAGAAGATGTTCTCAATTCCAAGTGCTAATTTGGTAAAATCATGAGGTGCTTGAAGCCCCTATAATAAGACACCAACACCTATCTGAGTTCCATGTTTTGAGCAATTTGACTTTTGTGAAAGCTCCAACACCAAACAAAAGCTGACCATATCTATCTCTACAACCTGACTACACTACACTACATATGCTGCATTGTGTATGTATTTTGTCCATCAACAAACAAGTGCAGACAAGCTTGCTGATCATCACCACCATCATCATCATCTTCTTCAAGAAGATGATGAATTATTAAAAAAATTGGACTTACCATTCTCAGAGTCCAATGAGAATATAAATATTATTATAATAACAAAAATTCCAATTTGGAACCATACACAACAGTGCACTGGTAGGTCCAGTACCAACATTACTCATTAGACAAAAGAGATCTTTCCAATTCTTCTCTTCTCCTTCTTCAATTAATCTTATACTACAAAAATGAAAGAAAAAAAAAAACATATTCATGGATAATTATATATAATTACAGAAACCAAGAGAATTGACAAATCACTGCAGACATTTTGAAAATTTTGAACTTGATCATAGCTAGAAAGTTACAGATCTTTTTGCAGTACTACAAGCTAGTTGGCTTCTGGATACATATGGTACAATATATATATTTATCTAAATAATTAATTATTATTACTTATTTTGATAAGATCATTAGCTTAGCTACTTCTCGACCAACACTCATCAGTCCAAACGGATTAAGACGTTTGGATTTCTTCAGAGATCACAAGTTAAAATCTCATTAAAGGTGTTGATATTACCGAGAAAGAAAAAAAAAAACTACTCTTTCAAATTTGTAGCGGTTAATGGGAAGAGCTCTAGGGTTTTGACGGGTTTTGTAACACAACATGGAACCTCCATCATCATCATCATCATCCAATCAGCTTGGTTTTGCTTGTACCTTCTCATCTCCATCTCCATTTGCTTCATCATCTTCTTCTTCTTATTCTCTTCTTCATCATCTGGATTCTCCACAACCTTAATATTACACATGTTGTTGTTGTTGTTTATGATTTGTGACACTGTGTTTTCCACGTGCACAGCTCCTCCTCCCAGGCCCCCATGGATCTGCTCGATTAGTAAAATCAATATGTTAATTAATTATGCGAGAAAATAAAAGAAAATCAGATTGTTCACTGTTTGTTGTACATTCTCTTTTCTTTATTTACTTTCTCGGATACGTCCACATCGGCAATTAATTTCTCGGCCACATGTCCGTATATTAAATTCTGTACAGTTTTAAAACGGTAAAGAAGTATGAGGGTACTCTATTTTTTCATAATTCTGTTCATGAATAGAGAGGCCGACCAAAGTGAATATACAATACATTCAATCTAGAAAATGATAATGGTTCAATGTAAGTGGATAATTGGACTAACTATTATATATTTGAAGGTTCAAGTTCAAGACATTGCATCAACAACCTAGCTAGGCTTTCCCAATATATATATATATACACTTCAGTTTTAAAATGACTGTCATGTATTTTATTTGGAAAAAAATGAAAGATAAATAATCTATGTATAAGTCGCTTAAGCTAATAGTTTGAGGGACT